>JAHZMT010001777.1:0-30155 GCA_027743785.1 Sinhomidia bicolor | reverse complement strand
ATCATGGGAATCTAAACAACTAAATTAGTATTACTAAGCATAGGCATATTCCAATTAGTGTGCGCAAAAGTGTACTAAAAAGAAAGGAGTGTGTAGAAAGCGGCTTGTCGTTAGCAGTGAACATACTAATAACAGCTTATAATTATCGAATTCTGTATCATTTTTATTACGATCGAGGAGGTAGTAGGATTGAAAGCAGCTCAACCAGAGTCTGAGTGAGTCAGGGGCAAATGTCCGTCAATTTGTGCATCAATCGTGTTCGTGTACATGTTTATATAAAATATGGGAATAATAATAATAATAATAATATCTATCTTTATCACAAATTAGACGATTAAAAATGTAACTTTCATAAGCAGGTTCTTCATTTATTATTAGTATCAATTTCCTCTAAAACATCAAAGTCATTCATATATAAGCCACTGAGGGAGAAAATAAGCTTCTCCAGTCTCGCTGATGAATCATTGAGAAACTTGAGAATCAACAACTGGTCTTGGCGATTGGGCATATGCTTTCACCGTATTATGCGTCCCCTGTCGTACATTCATATAATAATATATGCAAGCTACGCTAACATTTAAGCAACTTATATGTATGTACATATTTTTCAAATCTATCTAATAACACAGGATCCTACTTAGCTTTGCTCTTTTTTGCTGACAAGACCACTACCAAAGCTACTTCGATATCTCCCCAGTGCTCTGCTATATTTCCATTCTCTCTAAAGGACTTTCAATTATCAAACTTCCAGTTATTGTGATACTTGAAGCAGTAAAGTGAGACGGAAATTGCCATCAGGCTATAATTTATTGTTATAATGTATCCTTTGAAAAGTTTGCCTGCACGCTTTCCGGCCGAGTAATCTCATATATATAAAGATTCAGCTTCAAAAGTTAAATGTCCACATTCACATGAAGGTAGCAAAAGTACACTAAAAGCTAAAGTGAAAGCAAGTACGTGCGCTCCTAATAATAATGATATGTTGTGCGGGTCTGCCTGTTTCTGTGTGTGTGGGTTGTTCCTTAGCTGGCATTCATTCTGACGATGACATGAACAGAGGCAAAGGTAAAAAGTCAGGACCTTAACTATTTATGTATAGGGAAACAGCAGGGCATGTAATGAGGACGCGCGGAGGAAGATCAGCACGGCGCTACAAAGGCTTTCATCTCCCTTGTGTGTGACTCAAGTTGTAGGGATAAATGATAAATACACACCTTATATTGAAACAACAATCGTTTTCTACATGTGCGAATGTGTACTTTGTGCTACTCAAGTTGCTCTATTTTTATCTGCTAACGACGACGACGGTACCAACAAACAGTAGGGCACGGCACAGATATGAGTTTATATTGCTCTTGCTCCTTTCGTTTTTTCCGCCAAACAAACCTGCGTCACCTTAATTGTTTACCTTTTACTCATTTTACTTGTGCAGTCGTTTTTGCTAGTGCTGCTACCACTATACTTTTTCGTTTTCTTCCCATCGTTTGCGTTTCAGCTTTCACTTTGAGACCTTATTGCTTAATTGACCATATCGCATTTCATGTTGGCGAAAGTCAGGTATATGGTACACTTCCATTTAACAAAAGTGTCTAGGGCATGCTAGATGTTGTAGACTACTGACATTTATCTTCCACTACTCTGGCCCTGGCAGTAGATAATACGCAGTTGAACGTAGTTATGTGTTTGTTTCTTTCATCACCTTGTTGAATTGGTGGTAGTAGAGAAAAATAAAAGATTCTCAAGCAGAAACCAGTTTGCTACGAGAAGAAGCAGTTTAGTAACAATGTGGTGGGCTTTTAAAATGGCAATTGATATTTTTGCAGGGTTGTCCCAGAGGGAAAATTTTCTGGTTTAGAATTTAGATGTTATTTGCAGAAATAATTGCTTTCTATTATTGTGGGTAGATTGCCAGATTCCTTTTTCAGTAAGTAAACCTTACTATTTAACTGTAAGATTAGACGGGGCCACCCTTCACTTACAAGCTTTTTATACGTGTCAGTTATCTGTAGATTTTTAAAAGGCTTCAGGAAAATTCATTGTTCATTTTACACTATAGAGGGATTCAGCTACCTATATGTACGTATCACAACAACAGTATAATGTAGAGATTTCACAACGCCCCAGTGTTGTTTGTCCTTGTGCTTCGTTATTAGAAGTAAGTGAATTTGCTTAAGCTTCAGTGAACATGAAAGTATAATATGCTTATATCTACTTATACATATTCTACTTTTATGTACCAATTCATTAATTCAAATGGAAAAAACAGCTTTAAAATCACACTAATGATATCTAGTTATGTATTGCTCGTTAGAAATACGGATTTCTGCTTCTTTGATTTCCTTTCCATATACACGTTACATGTCGTAAGTAAACATGATTTATATTCAGTAGGATTTTCCTCCGCCAGAATATTTTATTCAAAAAATAAGTTTTAGTTTGCCACAAAGTTAGAGTGCCTACTTATTAGGCACAACCTAATGACAAATCCTTTCTACAAATTTAATAAGCATTTTGCTAAGTCAAAAAGTCAAAACTCATTAGCATTCATGAGTACCATTCCACAAAATGTATATAAAAACTTGATGTCCCATTTATTAAGCAGCACTTAGCTACTTATTGAGAAAACTTGTAAGTTCTTGTGATGTGCCCATTTGGTTTTATCCAATAAAATCAGAAGAACTCAAGGAACGATTATTTTCAATCAACATTGATTATGGCATATGGCATTGATTGGTCCGATTGGTCAACCCTTACTCTCAAAAAAGAAAAAAAATACGAATTCAAATTTTTCTTACATTTTGGGGATATTTGAGTCGATTCATTTTAAAGTTGCTGCAGCGAAGATACTTTATTTTTTTGGAAAACCATCCGGGGTTTTCCACACTGGCATGTGAAGGGGGAACAGGAGACACGCAATTATCTCTCCAATTCGATTCTAATTTCAAATAAATTTTCTATAATTATTTATTTGTTCTGCTAACGTTTAGATTTTCTTTTCACTTGAGTAAGATAACAAAGCTTGAATTTATGCCTATTCTACAGTTCAGCAAACTATTCTTAATTATTAAACCTGGTTTCTAGGATTAATACAGCCTTAAAATAGCTTCACATTCAAAAACTTTGCCTATGTAGCGCTCACCATTTACTTTCCCATTCGATATTTTTGAGTCAAACCGATACTTTGAAACTCAGATTTATTACATGCGAACGGGAGGATTATTGCATATACCAAACTAAAAGTTCTGTCCCCGGAGCCCCGCATTGTGCGCCAATGATTTTTTGTAAGGTTAAAGGTCACGTATTCCCGTGATGTAATTTATGCAGGCGCCCGATCTTTGCGTTATTGAAAAAAGATTATACATTAGGTATATCTCTTAGCATAAAACGGTCATCGGTTCTATCGGTACTTTTGTATTTCTCTGCTTCTTTGTGAGTTAATTTTATGCTTGTGCTGAATAAGCTAGTTGTAGATAGTATATTTTGTATATGATAGAATCAGCAAAGGAAAGTGAAAATGAAGCAAGTCTGAGAAACGAGCAAATGCTTCGTCATAAATAAATAAACATGTTGATATTCTTTTCACAAAACTTTGACTTTTGGAGCACATACACACACACATACATTAACTATAACTGTTCAGCAGGGGTAAAAGACATCTCATATTCTTCTCTATCCTATAATTGTATCCACAACTACGGGATAAAAAAGAGAGAAAAAACTCCTACACGTACATAGTTTAACATGAAACTTCTATGAAAACGTAATTCAGCAGGAACCCTGACAAATTATGGCTTCTTCTCTAATGAATTCTTTGAACAAAAAATGAGATTTTTTCAGAGCAGCAGCAGCAGGAGAAAGGGAATTGCAAAAGCAAGTGGAAGGAAGCAAAGGAAGGTAAATGAGGCTTCTGTACTCAAAGAGCAAGTAAACATTCGTCAATTTAATTGAAATCCTTTTACCTTAAGCACACACAACCCATGCATGCATACACCCATGGATTATTTTTTTTGTACTAGTTCTGCACACGTAAAGAACACATAGAGGATTGGTGAAAGAATGCTCAAAGATTACTTTATATATAGTTAATGCTTTACAATTACACTAAGTGTGGAGCAAATATTCCTTGTCTCATTTTGTTGGGAATGTAATTTATTTTGCTGGAAAAAGAGAAAGAAAGAAAGAAAAAAGCAACATATTATTTTTTAGTCTATTTGCTAACACACACACTCCTCCATATTTTAGCTACGTGCTTGTCATACGTAAAGCCAACTCGTTACAGAATCCATTTACATGTTTTGACTAATGGTAAGTAGACGTCATCAAAGTAAGAATAATCTTTACTTTCACTTGTACAAACTTATCAAACAGGACATTTCATCATTCTACATTTTTTGTGTGAACCATGTGTGCTTATGTTCATTTGCAGACGACTTCTAGCAGAAAAAATGTGCAAATACATTTTGTACGTCTGCCGTCGGCGTTGTGGATGAAAAAAGGAACAATGTATGTATATAATATATAAAGAGTTTTTATATATCTACATTTTTTGAAGGTGACGTTTTCCTTCGCATCCCAGTAGACAGAAATGGGGTTTTAGCCCTTTGCATGAATTGGCTCCAACTCTGGTCTATCGTTTTGATTGTCAGTTGAAAAATGATTTTCCCTACGATGTACTTAGGTATAAGAATAATAATATATACACAAAATTCTATCCAAGTTGAGCCAATCTCGTATGAAAAAGGTATATAAATGCAAACGCCGTTTTTAGGAAACAGCAAAGGACCTGCTTTTCAGAATTTGTATGTGTGTACCTATGTACCTATATATGTATGTAAGTTTGTATTGACATCTGACATGAATAAAGTGAAAGGTATCTAGCAGTTCCTTGCAGCTTATGTATTCTACTACATGCTACCACTCCTCTCGTTTACGGCATGTCGGTTATATTTAATGTTTTTACGTTCAGGTTCAGTTATTCGAGTGGGTGTTTAGTGTTTATCCACTTGAAGCCACTACTACGATGTTCCATGTAGTGAAGCTTGTAAATTTTAAATTACCTGCTGACGCCAGTAGGCCAACTTTCATGCCCTGTTGCATTACCTAAATTAATTTCTAAATATACGCCAACTACAAACTGAAAGCAACATGACTGCAAGGGTAGGTGAGGAGGGAGATACACGTATGGAGCAGCAGCAGGCAAGAAAATAAATTGTCTGTGTGCCATATTTGCTTGATTTTCATTATGTTTGCAAATAAGAAGGTAAATTAGAAATACAAAATGTATGTTATACCCTTATCCCTACCATTGAATATATTTAAAATCATCTCAGAGATGACTCTTTACTTAAAGGGTATAATTCTTTGTATAATTCTTTCGGAGCTACTGCACTCCTGGGAACATTTGCAAGTACAAATAGAATTTTGATGATGAATTGCTCATTCCCTTCTACCCTTATCTTTTATTTATTAAACTTTAGGGTAAAGTTTAATTAATCCTTTTGAAGCTTATACACATCCTGCAAGGTACTAATTTTCTAGAACACGGAATGTTTTCGTGACTCCAATTTTTAAAAACACCTCTAGAACAAAAATAAATAATTTTGTAAAAATTATATAGGTATACGAATAATTGATTTTTTCAGCATCTTTCACTCTTTTTGTCTGGTAGATATTATGCTTTCAACAAGCAATAAACTTTATGCATCAAACAAAATAATTTTTCAACCTTCAGCCAGCAGCTGGAGCTTTAACTAATACAAAGACGATACGGAAATATGGACGATGGACAAAGTACAGAATAAAATTGGGGTTTTCATTTGATAGCCACTAATTTATTTTTGCACTCGATAACCGACCATACATACTAAGCAAAAGTACGGAAACTACCTACTCTGGTGGTAATAATTTGCATACTACTACAACCATACGGCTTATTTGTTGTCTAGCTATTCTAAACAGCTCACATAGTAATGCATAAACCAGCCATTTATCACCCTCATTCAAAAACCTCCATGGATTAATCAAACTAAACCAGAGAGATGGGATAATATTGGAACGGCAAGGCAAACTTTTTATCCACGTAATATATTGGTCCACAAACAAGTCGATGAGTGAATCCACTGGTACACATATATTGCTGCAAACTTTACTCCACTTTTCTCTAAAAGTGAGCCAGCCAGCTGCACTCATCAATCTTCCTCGGCCATTTATTCCCAACACGGACAAATAGGACAGAATCCGCCCAAGTGATTTCTTTAATGAGGGAAAAATTCAGACTCGGACCGAAATACAAAAGACTGGGTCTCATGTTTCCCTAAGTCTTCTCTAGAATTTCTCCCTAGAATAAAGCTCAAACTGAAATAAAACTCGTTCATCATTTTTTTGCTGGAACGATATAACTGAATCCTTCTTTCCCAAGCACACCATAGTTCAAAAATTTCGGGAACTATTACACCTCGTAGTTGTGTAACGTGTACGTGTTTCTCTCGACTGGGCTATTTTCTCTCTCATTTAAATTGGTTGGTTAAATTGGATAGTCACTTACACCGTCAGCCATATAAATTGGTGTATATGTAGAAAGCACTATAGTACTTTATTGTAAAATATTTGTTACAACTTTTGCAATTTATTGTTAACGCAGTTATAGCAAATACTAAACAACATTATGGTTATTGTGTTTGCCGCATCATCAAATTTTATAATCAGCCAACGATGAAACAGAGTACTGGATGCTTGCAAGTATAGGAGAACATGATATTCGAAAAACATTAGCGCAAACTGGCCATGAACAATTTAAGGTTATGAACGCTATAAAAATGATAAGAACATAAATAAATAAAATTGTGAAACAATGTATACAAAATGAATGTGGGAATCTAAGTTGTTTGCAGCAGCAACATTTTATTTATAACCCTCTCCGGTTACAAATCACGGACAAGCGGAAAACAAAAAAAACAACACACACAAATTGTATTGTACATACATACACGCGAATCAACCTAAAACAACATTCGTAAATGAAAACACCATTTCCACCCAATTTTCATAAACCTAAAGAAAAGGTATAATAATGATGGTGGTGATTTGAGAAGATGATGGTGAACTGGTGCAATAATGGCAGTTTCCGCTTTTTTTCGCTGACTGTCTATTTGTTTCCGTTTCCCTGTATTATTCACTGTCATCATCAAAAACGGTGAAAAAGCAACGCACACACACACACACACACACACACGTAGAAAGAAACTGAGGCAGAAGAAAGAAAACGATAAACGAGCGAAGGATGTGAGATATAAAGAAAGCAAAAGAAAACAGTGAAAACGGAGAAGGAAGTAGAGTATAATATTTTCTCAATTTGAGATTGTCATATGTCTCCATTAGCGGCTAGCGTCGTCGTCGCCAGTATATTTTTTGTATATAGTACAGTGTAGTTTTGAGTGGAAGCATAAAATAAACGAAATATGAGACAATGGCAAAAATCGAAACTAAAACTCACCACCGTTTAAACACTATATACACTTTATATGTGGAAGGATGTGTTCTTCATAAAAGAAAATGGCAATAACAATGAAAAGCACACGTTCACATATACTTTTTGTTTCACATTCATGGCCAAATTGTAGCAACGTACTATAGCACCACCGCATCATCGTCATCATCATCATTTAGTGTGTGCATTGCTTGCCTGCCAAAAAACAACTTTCTATAACGTTATTATAGGACACTCGACTTTCTCTGTTTAAACCGTTTTGGATTATAGAATGTTGGTCTTTTATTAGGAAGATATATATTTTTTTTAAAAACAATATATGCATGTCATAAAATATTGTAATGGGTGTATGGTGTTCATTCTCAAACTGCACAGATTTCACAGTAAACGAAGAATATGAACTGCGCTCCCTGTGGTTAGATTTCCTAAGCTCAAGTGTAATACTTGTGTAATGGGAAAATTACGGAAGTGGAATGAGGAAACTATTACCATATTATCTGTAAGTAAAACCATATAAATGTACTTACGGGGATATATGTAAAGTGTAAAATACAAGCTGACAAGTTAACCCAAGTGCAAAAGGATTAGCAAGCTTAGCGGAAAAGTTTGGCATTGCTAGCATTATAAATGGCCATGAAAATTGTATTTTTTCCATTATTATTTTTGCTCAATGGATCATATATATATAGTGCTTTATGGGAATTTGTACTTCAAGCCAGGTTTTTACACTCATTACATTTTGGCATGTCTAATTTTCGAGAGACGATTTATATAGCTACAAAGTAAGCGTAAAACGTCTTTTTAATAAAAGCAGCTAACAACATTAGGGATTCTTAGATTTCCAGTCATTCTTATTCAAAATACTTATTACATCATTACACGGTCGTTAAATTTCAAACGGTAAAATGTTTCCCTTAAAATTTGAGATTGAAGTTTTCCCGTTTCATAATTCTTTAATGACTTGTAAATGAAGGCGGGCGGCAAACACTTTTGGCATGTAGGTAGCTGTTCAACATGCAAATGTTTTAAAGCTATTTATGATAGCTTTATGCCATCATTTTATTTTTACTTTTTTGCCTAAGCGTCTTTGAAAGCGCAAAAAAGAAAGAGTGAAAGTCAAAAACTTTTCTAGTTAAAAAGAGCAAGATCAAAAACTGGTGTGGCTGTTGAATAAAAAGAACAAAAAAGAAAGTCGAGGGAGCGTGAGAAGTGAGGAATAAATAAAACAAGTTATACCAACAGTATATTATACTGCATACTGCACATGTTGGAGCAAACTATACATGTAAATGTTTATTTAATCTTTGATTGTGAAACAAGAGGAAAAGAGAAACTTGGCACTTTGGTTATTTCATTAAAGTACTTCTAACGACTTGAAACGCAGAGAGATAGATGAACCCTGACTGTGTTGGAATAGTGTCTGACTATTTTTGCTTTTATTATTGAGAAATGCATAAATATGCATATACATATATATATATATATATATATTGTATAACAAAAAGTTTGAGAGGAGGAAAAGTCAGAAAGTATTACAATATTTTATGGGGAAAACTTGCTCGTGTAACAGTCTGTATTGTATATATTACTGTTCTAGTCCAGACTGGAAAGGGAAACGTGAATACTGACACCAATCAAACGAGAACCTTGTAACTTAACATTCTTCGTGTATTTTATTACTGGTTTCATATACATATCAAACCGATACAAAAAAAATGAGATCGAAGAAGAAGCACGTATAGACTAAATACGTTTTTCACTTTCAGCAAATTTTACCTTCAAAACTTCATTTATAGCTTTGTCAGAGACTTGACTCACCGCTATTGAAAGGAACTTTTCATTTGACTTTGTTTTCATCAGAAAAGCCATCAGTAGTAATGGTATAAAAAAAAGTCATGAGCTTCGTTTTCATTTGTGATGATGATGTAGATTGATATATCCCGTATGCCTACTACTATTCACAAAAACAATATTTTCAATGAATTAAAAGGATACCGAGTTTAGATAGACACCAAAGGAGCATATAATAATCACTTTGATCTTGACTTCTCACCCAGAAAAAGTTTTTGTCGTGTCATGAGGATAAATAAATAAATATATTACACTACAACTTTTTCAACGCGTACACGGTCTTATCCGACAAAAGTGAAAACAAATTTTTTTCTGATTTTTTTGCCGTACTTTAGCCGAAATATCTCAATATGATGGGAAAATAATGACTCAGTGACTTATGGAGTCTTCTCATGTGAGACAGAGTGAGTGAATGCGTCATGGAACTTTTTTCGGTCAGTCAGATAAAATGCTGGAAAAGAGAGATAAAGCAGCTAACATAACACCACGACACAAAAAGTTTCAAAAGAAACAAAGAAGGATCACGATGCATGGCAAAAAAAGAGAACCGAATAGTTATATATGCTTGTGAGTACACATAATAATATCTTATGTATCTTACCTCAGGTCTTGTATAAAAAGCTGTATTTTTTTAGCCCAACTACGTGTATCTCTAAACGTTTTTATGACATATCACAAAAATCTCGGATTCATGCAATTCCTAAGCAGAATTTTGTACTATTTACTTTCGTGCTCTATCATATATATAATAATATAAGGAAAGGAAGGATAACAAGAAAACCTGCAGAGTTGTTTGTCTCTGCACTTCTCCTGTGATCTTTACTATTTTCATTGAAGAAAATGGAAACATCAAGAAGAAGATTTTTTTCGTTACATTGCTTCTTTTTTACTGTGCATTGTCGTTTGTCAACATGTAAGAGATTTTTACCGACTCAAGTTGACAGTTAACTCTTTATTCTTACTGGTCTTAGTAGATGATTTCCATATTTGCCTAGTTTCCTTTTCGCTTGGAGAAAACAAATAGTGCAGATGGAAATAAAATATAAATTAAGTTTACTGAGGCAGCTGTGATGACATGTTTTTCGTTGGGATGATGGATAAATATGATAAGTATCAGCAAAAAACGGATTGTTTTTGCCGATCCGGTCACTGAAAGTTTCTTATTTGGCAACCTTGTTTGCTCTTCCTGTGAAACAAGACGTGCAATCAGATACCCAATATCCTTAAAACAATATTCAAAAATAATAATAATAAATAGCGTACAGTACAGCATGTGTGCAGTTTATACTATAATTGCCTTCTATATGTGTAGTAGTAGAGTAGGTAATAGGTACATAGTTAGAATTGGAATTTGGTGGTATGATCAACATGATATTTTTCTATAAATATCTGTTTCTACCCTGTTCGCTTACAACCTGTACGTAATTGTAATCTGCATTGCAGTTTGATACATACCATGACTCATGACTATGCAACTACCTAAAATTGTTATTGTCTATCAACTTCTTTATTTTTCATTTTCCAACGTGCTGTTGTATGTCTGGTCATTCATCATATCAGTAAAAAAAAGTATAAAAACAGTACAGTTGACCGCACATACATTTATTCGGTTTCTGTAATATTGTTTTCGTAACATCAATGCTCTTTCTTGCGTTCTACTTTACCTTAAACTATCCACCATAATAATATTATGCAACATCTGGACAAAGTCTGTTGTGGTTTTGACTTTCACTTGAGTACAAGTGTACAACTATTGAAAAGACTAACGTAACACAAGTGAAAGTTACACATACATACATACTCTCTCTTTTTTCATGCAGTACTTTGTTCTCTTATTTTCAAGTTAAGGCAACAAAACCGGGCATCTTATACAATCTCTCAAGTTCTTCTTGCAACACATGCTCTCTACAAATGCTAATCTCTTCCTGCCTATCAATTTCTCTTCTCTAAGAGGCTTTCTCCGTGCACTTTTCAATGTTTGGTAGCACAAGTTGTTTGCTTACATACACGTACACACGCTTATCTATATATTATAAAGGGAAAACGGAACATGCATTTATGCATCATCGACTGTAAATACGCAATAGAGTTTTATAGTTGAGTACGTTATCATGTGTGATGACAGACTTTAGTAGTAGTAGTGTTAGAACGTGTCAGATTTCTATTAGATGCTCTTTTATTTGTTAGCAAATAGCTTACAGGTATTCTTGCGGTTTCTGAAACCAGTTTTTGGAATTAGAATTAACTCAATGATTGCCCAAAATTGGATCAATAGAGAGGTTTTGATGACTTTCTACGAACATGTATATTACAATCAATTTTATTACCTCTATATTTTCTCATAAGCTGCTTTATTATTTTGTACTGAAGCGAAAGGATATGATGATGACGATGATGATGACAACGCTGATGGTTAAACATTATTTATTTTTGCTTTACTACTACTACGTCCAGCTTAAGTGTGTAGCTGAAAAAAAACTTGCATCATTATTATTATGTTGACATTTAAAAGCACTGTCATTATTATCAAAATACGCGTATCAACCTGTCAAGTCAGTATACACTTTGCAGTAAATGGCATATCATGTGTCTCCCAGTCAAAACAAATAAATCTCTTGCACCCTCACTGCGTTTATGGCGCCTCTCTCTGCATGTATGTACAGCCCAGTTAATAATGTGCTACAAACGGGAATTTTTTATAATGAAAGTGCGCTAGTGGCGTGGTGACGGAAGTGAGCAAAATAAATTGGAAATGACGGAGGAAATGAGAACTGTGTTGCCTTTTTTATACTCTCTGTCATTTGCTCCTTCATTGTATTGTATTTTCTCTTTCATTTCTACAAAATAAATTGGAAATGACGGAGGAAATGAGAACTGTGTTGCCTTTTTTATACTCTCTGTCATTTGCTCCTTCATTGTATTGTATTTTCTCTTTCATTTCAACAACACAGAGTCATGTGATAAGATAAGAATATGACACTTGCTTGCTGTATTCAATGTACTAACGTTCTTTTTTTTATTCCGTTACTTACCCAGCTCTATTATCTGCCAGCCAACTAGTCAATGTCACTGCACATAGGAGGTGGACCAAACTGTTCTATATAATAATAATAACAATAAATCTATCAGATAATAATAGAAAAAAGGCTAACGATAAAATGATGGACCCTTTTATTACGATTATATGCCTCTTTTTCTGTGGTTTAGTTTGTGAAATGTTTGTAGTGTTCAAGAAGACGGTTGCCGGAAGTAATCTAGTAGAAATGATTACGTCGTCGCCTATGGACTTTCAACTGCCACTACTACACTGTGTAGTACACAGTAATACAACATAGTGCAATAACTTTTCTATTGCACAATTACACCAACCAAATCTAGTTTTTTTTATCGGCTGTCATGTTACATATAGTCAAAGAGCTAAAGAAGTTATTGACTTTTTGGACTATACACACTAACTTTAATTTTTAGAAGCCCACACGAACATTCTGATAATTCTTTTATCGGCTGTCATGTTACATATAGTCAAAGAGCTAAAGAAGTTATTGACTTTTTGGACTATACACACTAACTTTAATTTTTAGAAGCCCACACGAACATTCTGATAATCGAATCCATTGTGTAGTACAACACTACCTCTTTCCACGTTTGAACGAAATCCTCGTTCTTTAAGTTCTCTTTTAATGCTCAGGCAAACTATACTCAACCAACTTTTTGATTAGTTGTTTGAAGGATCATCAACACTCTCACTCACTCTCTGAGCGCAATGAGGTTGTAATAAAAAAATGGATATCGTGACTGTTTCTTGCTCCAATATTATGTATGGCGTGGGAAAGTAATGGAAAATTCGGTTTCTATTTTAAGCTCAATAAGTTACACAAAATGTTACCCGGAAAATGTTTCTACATCGAAAAAAAAACTTTTTGCGTATTTGAGAAACTAGAGAGTTAGTTGTTGTTCAAGTGTTGCAATCTATTCAACATACTTTTGTTAAAGCAGTCAGTCATTTTCTGCCACACGAATAAACAGTTTACCCACCTCGACCTCATCCTTTTACCAGAAAATCCCCATCAATCTTGAATTCCAGGAGGTACCATCATGAAATATGAATAAAACTGTGTACATGTTTATTTACACATAAATCATCAGCAGAGTTTGGCCGACCTACCTGTCTTGTCTACGTTTAAATTTTTTTTATCTAATGTGATTTTATGTCGAGGGAAGGGAAGAACTATATCACCTCTCCACTCCACATGGTAAACAACCAGGGAACAGGTTGGCAAACAGGCAGTTCCAAGAAAGGTAACTACATAGGCATGGTTGTACCCGCTTTGTGGTATTGTAGTGGTTGGTTGGTTGGTATGTGGTCGATTTCCCAAAAGGAAGCAAAGTGGAATCGTTTACACTACTGTTCTTTCTTTACAAAGAAACTATGTCCATAAACGCGTGTGCATATAATAGAAAGTATTGTAGCATTTATTTGAAAAATTACAAGTGAATAAGTGGTTTGCATGGGCGAACATATAATAATGCTGTTTTATGGTCTCTCTTTCAACAAACTTGTTGCTATTGTACAATGATGAAAATGTTAAACACACACAAAAAAGCTTTGGTTATTTAGACCCATATTTTTTTCTTCTTTTTTAAAGGATACAATACCAGCGACAAACTCAAAAGGTTTCACAGTGTTCTGACTGTGAAAGTACTTAAGATTTTATATATATATACATGTATATACATACATATATAATACCGCTTTCATCTGAATGTTGAAGTAAATGGAGCATGAGTTCACAAGTGGTTCGCTTTAAGTATATTTTTACAGTTGTATAGAAAGCATAGTCACTTTATTGGCTTTTACTATTGAGTGCGTTGAAATTTTCTATACGGTTTGAGCAGCCGAAAAAAGTAAAACTGTTTGAATATATATGTAAGTGTACACGAAAATGAGAGGTCGAGAGGGTTCAAGTGCTCTTTGTGGTCATAAAGAATAACTTCCCATCTCTTTTCAAATCGGTTTCATTTCATGTTCTCTGGTTACTTTAATAACTTGATCTATGATATCCGCTTACATACGTGTATGTACTACTTGCTATCCAGTAAAAGCTTCTAAATTGTTCTCTGATACAAAAGGCAATTTATTTATTTGTTTTTTTTTTTGAAAAATGATTGAATGAGACCACAAGTGACTAAACCAAAAAAACTGTTCGAAAATTAGGTTTTAATTTGTAGTTTTATCCAACGCTACACAAAAAAAGTTTCCTTTTAGTTCATTTTCATGAAATACTAGAGTGGCAGGTGCTAACCAATACATTAAAAAATTGTGTATAGATATTAATTGAATTTGATGCATTATATTTGTGGTTCAAATTAGCATGAATAAACTGTCCATTTTGTAGATAACTAGCAGCTATATCTACAAAAGGTTGTATATCACATTATTATATACCTAATATCATGAATTTATACAACGCAACTCACGAAAACCAAGTTTGAACTATGCCAAAACGCAAAAATCCTAGAAAAATATTTAACAAAAGTGATTACATGGGATGTAAATAAACTGTGTTGATTCAGTTTCTAGAATTACTAAAAGTCATACCCCACAGCCACGCCTACATTCCATGTAATTTTGTTTAGGTCTGATTAGTCCTATTTTAACATCATGATTGCATTGTGAAAAATTCGTTTTTCAACATAGACCTTAAATATATTATACAAATATATGGGGATGTGGGTTGTGGATTTTAGTAATTCCCAAAAATTCCCAGTACAGAAATCTTGTGTCATGTCTGCATAAAAAAAGTCTAAAAAATTTGCGTTGGAGTAATTTCTGCTGAATAACAAGGGTTGAATCATGACTGAGCATAGAGAAAGTTTAATTCTCATGGTTGTACTACTGCTGTGCTATTTCAAAAGAAAAACACGTCGTTTCATCATCGGTTTTGGTATGCATGAATAAAACAGTGTAAAAGAACACATAGATACATAACATTACGTTCTGTGTTCAACAGGGAATACCAACAAAGGTACTAGCTCTGGAAACCTATTTTGATTTCAACCTGGAAATCCCATGAAAAAAGCAATGGGTAGCGCCGCTATTCATGCAACACTTGACTTTTATTGTCACACAAACAGCAAGGAGCTTTTTATTCAAAAAGGGCATACTGAATATTGTATCATAATAAAAGGAAGACAGACACTCCTGGTGGTGGTGTGTCTATGAGGGAGGGCATAGGCACGACACGTTTAGAATACAACGCCAAAACTTCATTCTGTAATTCCGTGAAAGCAACTAGCGGCAGCACAAAGGCATAAATGCCCAAGGGTATTAAAATAAGAGAAAGTAAAAATTATTGTAAACCGTCGGTGTCTGCATATCAATCGTTTGGAGGAGAGAAAAAAAAGAAGATTTAGTAGGTTTACGCTTATCTGCAGATACCTATATATATCTTCTTTCTCTCTGTCTTTTGGGTATCAGCTAAAAACGAATGAAAAAAATAAAGAGAAAACAAGAGCTGTGTGAAGAGTAGATTTATGTAATCCTATTGACATATTGTTCACGTTATGAAAACTGTATACTTGGCCCTTCCCCCTTTCAGGTTCTTTTCAGCTTAACACTACCATTTTTCATCGGGTTGAAATGTGCGAATTCCATCCAGCAGCAGCAGTAAAATAAACTTCATTACAAAAGAAGAAAGTCTTCACATAAATTTATTTCAACTTGTCATATCCAGCAGGATACAATGCAGTAATAATAGTACGCTTGTTCCAATCTCTAGCTGGTTTTATCGTGTAAAAAGTGCACGACAAGTGATTCCACTCTAGTTAGAAATAAAAGCGACACAGAGAATGTTTGTGTGGAGGAAAACGAAATATCTTTCAGAGTATCTGTCTATATACGTACATGCATGTAACTTGGAGCGCCGGGTTGGAAGAAAACGTTACTTTTCATGTTCACTTTAAATAGATCGCTCCTTCTTCTTCGCTCTTCTCTTATTTTATTTGATGCATCTACACACGAATTTTGCCATCATCCGTTTGGATCAAAAGGCAGGAACTATAATAATATTTATTATTTCCAATGAGTGCAAAATGTTATTTTCAATTCGCTGGTGTGATCAGCAGCCTCACAATCCAATTTAGATTGCTGTCAGTTATGAACTTGTCTCCTTTCTCGGCGCAGCTACTTATATAACTTGATATGGTAAACTTTTCATGTGTTCTTTTCTTAGCATGAGAAAATAAAGATGCCGCTGCTGAAAAATAAATAATATTATTCCCAATATTTTTCTTATCGTATTACCAGATAGTACTACTACTACTATCGGTATTTTACTGTATTTACTGCCGCCAGCATGCACTTTAGCTCACATCTTCTTCATTTGCTCAAAGTATTTTTCTGTTATAATAATCTACGTGAAGATGTCTTGTCGGAGGACAGGAAGTGGAAGACGATCGAGAAGTGGCAAAGAGAAATTGCTGGTCTTAACCAGATCCTTTTAAATCTTTTCATGGACACTTGCCTTTGCAGTGCATTAGGGGGACTGGTGACTATCTTAGCTGAAAATCTTGAGAGCAGGAGGGGACATACATTTACAGCGCATACATAAAAACCTATGCATTTCAAATAAATTGTAAAGAGCCCACACGAAATGTTCTTTTTGCAAGTTATAAGCTGCGGTATTGGTACACCGTAGAAAAGGAGATGTGTATGTAAAGGTGCTGGGGTGCTTTTATAAAGGTCACAATCTTCGCCTTTTCGACCAGGCACACTATCAAAATTACATTGGCTTAACTATTAAAATTTATATCTTCACATATTATACACAGCGTGTATCTTTAAGGAGGCACAGGAGTATGATGATGATGGTGTTCCATGAAAAGTTACCACGACACACCACCAACCTCGTTACATGAAGTTGAACATGACTGAAAAAGGCTAAGACGAGCAATAATATGTTGTAGAAGTGTGTGTACCCTTTGACGCCACTGCTAGTTGTGAAAAGTACTAAAAGACGATAAATCTTAGCATCCCTACGAGATAAATCTAGAAAAAATAAATCTTTCACCGACTCATCCTGTAATAAATATGTGTGTGTGTGTGCCTGTGCATGAAATGAAAGAAGATTCGCTCATTACGCCAAAAACATCTTATGCCAACTTTAGTACCATTGAAATTTAGTTCTAGTGAAAATGAATGTATAATATATGCTTTTTAAACACGGTTGATTATTGCAGGACTGGAACCAACCAAGCTGAAAACAAACTTTGATGGTGATGGTGACGACGGTGGGTTTGAAAAGGATGAAAGATAAAGATTGAAAAATGAAATCGTGAAACAGCTTGACTCAATATTTAGAGATAGATTGTATTAACAGTACAACTGATAAAAGTGAATATACATATACATATGTATATGTACCTGCATATATGTGCCTACCTACATATCTGTGCACCTGTTCGTTTTCCAAGCATCTTTTTTCTTTGCATTTTTTCTAATGCTCTATTTTATAGACTCTGGCAAGTATTATATGTCATTCATTCCTCCACTCCAGTTTTTTTTGCCATAAATTCTTATATTTTAAAGACGACGATGTTGGTTGGCAGAAAAGTGATATCCGATGAAACTTGTTTTAAATATATATAGCTTCTTAACCAACAACGCGCTTGCTCTACTAACAAGTCTTTAAAATCATTCATTGTCTCCAACTAAAGTTCTGAGAATATAGTTTTTTCAAAGCTGTGCACAGCGTAGCGCAGCGGTGAGTTTTCCAACATTTTACTTTTTAAAGACGGTTTTTTTGGAAAGACCTTGTAAGTATTATGTATATTATATCATAAATAATATGCCTCCAGTGATGAGATAAACTTGCAAAATTATTCAAACCAGTTTATTTTAGTAAGATAACATAGTATGCTGTAAGGTAGTTGAAACGACAAATATTTCGTGTCATTCATTACCTATGTATATATATATATCAAAGATACGTATTTTAGCATTTATTATTGTAAAAAGTCTACGAGACACTTTTTCAAATCATCTTGAATATTGCATGAGGAAAGCAAGGTAGGTAATAATGTTGAAGATAGGATGTCAAAAGTTTGTAACTTTTCAAGGATATAGGCGAAAAAAAAGTGGAGGAGAGGATGTTCTAGATTGTATCGCGTGTAGGTGTTATTTTGGTATTACTACATGCTTGCACATCAAATCAAAAAGAGCTCATTAAATCATGCCTGGAAATTAAATCTTCATCCAGCAGAGGATACGTCATTCCTTCTATCCCGATTCCGCCGAAACGAGAAACTCCGGAAATTATAACAAATACAATTTATACAGACTTTATCAAGCATAACATTTCCCTAAAAGAAGCCAGACATTCCGTAATATATTTTTGTATTTATATTTTTTCTAAAAAAATATTTTTGATATCCTAATCATGATTTATGTATGCATGCACACCATGCTCTGTGGCAATATAATGTACACTTCTCTGAGTATGCGACGCTGTAGTATTAATATTGATTCCAGGATGAGAAATTTTTTTGTAAAAAAATATATATATAATATATATAAGCTGTTTACTTGTCATGTCAGTCTATAGAATATAATCCCCACTTCATTTTTTTGGTCTTTCTGACAAATAATAACATAAGTACGGTACGGTACACAAGTTTTTTTCAAAGAACTCTTTCAAAACACCTTTCTTTTTTCCAAGTAGTTATTCTTCCTTTACAACAAGCCAACAATAAGTTTTAAGAAAGAAATTGGAGATAAAAAAGATTTTTTTACTTACGTCTTGCTTACATTTTTCTTCTTTCCGTGCTCTGTTGTTGAGGAACGGTTCCGTGTGATGGCGAAAACGGATGAAAAAGATGAATATAAAGAGGGAGACAAAGAGGCGTGCAAAGGAAACGACAAAACAACATATAAAATATATTTTTAAAAAGTTAGTCCGGAAGGAACAAAAACTTCTTTTTCACGTCTACTTTCCTTTTATATAAAAAGGTAGCGGATAAGAACACTTTTTTATAATGTGTTCTTTTTCTTCAACTTTTCTTCCGTTCCGAAAAAAAAATTCGCCTTTTTGACAACGACAACAATCTTTTTCTCTATTCATGCACTCCCCCTCAATATCTGTGTTTTCTGAGTGTTTATCTGCTTTCCCCTTCTTTTCGAGCCAAAGAGAAAAAAAACCACCTACAAGGGAAAATTCTCCAACGTGTTTGTAACAATATTCGAGATTCGAGACGCAAGGACTTTCTACTTTTTTCGTGTAGAGAAACAGGCAAGTTTTATATAAACTGTCAGCATCACATTATCACCGTCCACAGTTTCATGCAATGTTACACCGCATACCATAAAGAAGAAGACTAGGTATGTAGTAGTCTAGTTTTCTATGAGGTACTCAACCGATCAACGTTACGTACATAGGTGGTGGTGGTACTAGCTCTAAACAGTCACTCAACGGAATGACAATGTGTAGTTACAAGCTTTGTTGACGATGAGTAGAATGTTGCAGCTAAAAGGACATGGCGTCACGTATGGCTGAATATTCACGTATCACTCTGGCATTCAGTGAACGGGATGATGATGATGATAATGTTACATCACTTGTACTTTTATGCTAAAGTTGTTTCACATGAAATCAAGAAATGAAGACTGTATCTCTGGCCAAGTACGTATATCGCCGTCGCCAAATCTAATTAATGGTTTATAATATTCCTCAAAATACGATGACAATGAGGAAATGGTCTGCGGACTTTTTAAATAAAGAACGTTTATAACTAGTATAATATTTAACACCGGTGATTTCACGTTGTTGGTAGTCTAAAAATGTTTGCAGAGTAAACTTTGCTCAATTTATTTGTAAGGATTTCAAATGAATTTGCAGAGTAGTTCTGTGAGTAAGTAAATACTCTTGTCTGTTATTGTACGGTAAAATTGTAAGTGTGTATGCATACACATTTATATCTAGGTGTATATTTTAGATAAGTTCACATTCACGAGAAAGCTGTGAGTCACTTTCACAAATTATTAGCAAGTTCCATTGTTTATTTATTTTTTTAATTTGAAGATTACACTTGACAACTTTTCACAAGTTTTTAACAATGTCTCGTCTGGAAAGCACAATATTTTCACGTCTTCGTCTTCAGGTCTCCATCACTGTAAAAGTAAGTAAATATGTTAGATTATAAATAATGTACTTAAAAAAGTAACGGGATGAATATTTTGTAAATGCATTTAAATAGGTATTCAAAAATTGTACTACTGCCAAAGTATAAAATGCTTGAGAGAAGATATTATATTGCTAACAAATGACAATAACAATATATTTTTAATTCAGGAAAACTGCTCCAAGAAAAACGGCTCAGCAAAAAATTCGCGTGCATTATACAAAAGCTCATTTCACTGAATTGTCGATTTCACTTTTAAAAGGAAGATTTATGTTTTCTTTTTTCAGAATAAACCAACAACGATTTGAAATCCAATCCATGCAAAATACTCAAGGATTGCATGATTTTTTTTATTTTTCAAACGAAAGCATAACAAAGATAAAATGTAGCTACATTTACGAAATGCAGAAAATAATGTTGTTGTATGCCAGCAGCGTCGTTATATCCCCTGGCTCTTGGAAAATCTTAAGAGTATTGAGTAGTAGTTAATACTTGAATCAACTCTTGAGGAAAAAGAAATATATTATTTATTCTTGCCAGGTAAAAGCTTTACATACCTATGTATCTACCCTATTCACCACCAATATGCATCAAGTGACACTTCACTTCAATATGCCTAGATATATATCTCTAATTTAAAATGTTTCCTGATATTTTGCTATATATTTGTATGAAAAGTTTTAAAAAACCTTTTTCCGAGTCCATTTGCCACACAAAAAAATCCTTCTTCTCATGAATTTATACAATAGAGCCAAACCAGACCTTTTTTAATGCATGAAAGACTTGAAATAGAAGCAGGAGGAGCACATTGAGTCAGCATGAAATTTTTCTCTTCTTTCTTCCACTCTGTCACCTGAATACAAGGGAAAAAAAGAGAAAATATTGAAACAAGAAAAAACCTGAAGGGAGAAAGAGCAACAATATATTCGCTTTTTCTTTTCGTGGACTGATTATTACTAGCTTCAATAATGCTACCGCTGTTAATAATGCATGTGAAAAAACGTGGTCGTAAAAAGTACCAATGGATAGAGGTAAAAGCCTGGACAAAGGAGAGACGCGTGTGTACAGATGTTCCTTGAACCGATGCTGCTGGAGTAATGCGGTGTGGAATCAGACGCTCCTGCCCTTATACTATACTACTATTCAATGTGCACACAGAAAGAAAGGCGCACAAACTGCTGATGTTAGTGGTGTGGTGCTCACGACGATGATGATCGTCATCATCATCATGACAAACACAGAGCAGCGAGAAGCAGCAGCATAGCAGCGTCACTGATTATGGTGGTTGGTTGGTAAAATGGTAAGTCGTGGTGGTAGTAGCTATACGAAGCGAAATAGCAAAGCTGTAGTAAAAAAACGAGCTTTAGCATTCGCAGTAGTTAAATCCATGTAGCCGAGAGAGTGTCTGTTTTTGTACACGGTTTTGCACTAGCTTTGCTCAAGTTAGTTCATCTTGATGTGGTACAGTGGTGGTGGTGGTGGTATAAAATTACCTATTTTTTGGCATCATCATCATGGACCAGCTCACTCACTGTACAATGTTTTGGATTTGATTTTGTATGGGTATCAAACCAGAGAGGAGAGGAGCAAGAAGAAAGAAAAAAAATGTGGCTACAAAAAAGATGACTTTTTTTTGTTTATGCTGATGCTATATCGTTTTCTTACACCTTTTGCATCCTTTTATGTATTCTATGCTGGATAATGGCGTACTGGTTTAGTTTGATGGATGCTGCTTTTAATGCAATCCCCTGGCAATCCAGTAGGGTTATCTCAGAGTAAAAGAAGAAGAAGGACGCAGAAAATCTAATAAATGCATTGTAAACTATGTATGTGGGCAGCATGAAAAATACAGCATGTTATGTAAGAAGTTTGTAAAGTAAAACCAACCACTTTTATGCTTCAGACAAACAGAAGGAAGATGCGCCTGCAAAAAATACTAAATCACTAAACACTAAATGCTGCAGTGCAGTCGGACTGAACTGCCACTAATTCACGTTTTTTGTTGTGCTTCTTTTGAAAATTTTTTAAAAAGGGAGAGGACAATGTGTCTGATGATGATCATGATGATAACGACGACTCTTTAAAAGAGTCTTCAAGGTGGTGTCGTGGTAATGCGAATTACAACCAGCTTCATTATCTGTCATTTCTTTTCCCGGTACTCGTTATATACCATTCATGAAATGCTACATCTTTTTCGCCTTCCTCTCTGACGCTGCCAAGCATGTCATCAGATTTTTCTACTTTTTGAAAGGTATAAATGTACATACGTACGTCTATTCTTCTCAGATATTGGCGTTCATTGACTCAGTGTGCAGTGGCTGAAACTGAAAGTAAATCTTGTATGTGCAAGGTGCATGCGGTGAGTGTCTACTGTCTAGAGACAACAATCAAATCAAAATGCAAGATGTGTCGCTCTTTGTCCTTCTAGTGTCATTGCTAATCACAGGATCAGCAAAAGAGTGTGGCTATTGCACAACTACTGACTGTTTTATTTGTTTTTTTTATTTTGCACTTGCATTGGTAACATATGCGTGATAACTAACATACTCGACGATGACGATAGGGTATCTTTTGATTTTGCATGCTTGATTGTATTATGTAATGTAAGTATGTAGTATCAACATAAGTTGTCATTTGGAAGACAATGTAGGGAAATATATGAAAACTCCTTCAATTGATTTTACTATCCTCTTCTTGTAAACTTGGTGTTTTAGGCAAGTAATTTAAAATATAGTATGTTACTAAGCTTTGTCGTGTATTTTTTCATTCATTCGTTTCATTATTCAACCTTCTACCTTTAAAAACAAAATACCTAGCCATTATCCTTTACCACTTTAAAGCAGTCTTCCATGCAGGTATAGGCTAATGCTATTATTATTTGTAGATGCGTAACTAAAATCCATTTTTATCATTTGCCATCATCAACCTCGTGTAAAATTGTAATCTAAGTTGAATGACTCATTTCAGCATACAAATGAAATTGGATCTGCCTTCGTCTTTCAAATTAGCTGTATTTGTGTATTATCTGCGAATAATTCATTTTTGATGCACCTGTTCTGCTGTCGGTAGTAATAGGTTAAGCAAGCACGCTAAAACAAGTTGGATGGAACAAATAATGGAAAATCTTCCGTCCTTGCTAGAGGTATCATTGAAAACACAACTCTTACTACTACTGGTAGGGGTCTGTGCACAGTAGAAACGTAGTTGCGAATATCAGCACAGCTTTCCAAAGAAACTAATTTGAATTTGACCATGCAACTACATCTCATCGAGGGGGTGTACTCATTTCACAAGAAAACAGCCACCGTATCTGAAACCAGGCAGGCGCCACACTTGAAAATTAAAAAAGTACCTTTACATGTTTGTTAAACTTTATAAGAGTATAAAGTGTGTTGAAAACGCTTCGACATTAGTCAATAGAATTCATCTATCTACAGCCAACAAAAAATTCTGTCCATGTCCTAGCATCACTGTTAAACCTTGGATGGGTATATATTGTACTTACCGAAAAAGTGAGCATGATTATTATCTAACAGTTTAAGTGTAATACGTACGTAGGCATACATAGCTTGCAGCAACAATGTGAAATGATGTAAACACTTTATTACCTAATTCTATAGCAGTTCAAATGCGCCAATCTAATCAGCCACAACAACGATACACTGACGACAAGACAAAAAAAGTACCTGAAGCTAAACACTTGTTAAGTAAATAGGTACTGATCGACAACAATGAATGAGTGGTTCTGCTGGAAAAAAAGTTGGACTTCTCCGTATTCACTCTCCTCCTGCACGAATACCCATTTGTATATATCTGCTTATAACATCTCATTGTCTCAGCCAATTCGTTCCATATTACACACAGCAAACGCTAGCAAGACCATCATCATCATCTTCTTCTTCAAAACAGGGTAATAAATTTTTATTCCCGATAAACAGTGTAGTATTGACAATTCTACAGCACAAGAAATGTATCGAAGGCAGGTTATCATCAGTATCACGATTCTTGTTTCACCGTCTTTTAGTTTAGCATTTTCCATGGTCTGATCTTGCTGTCCGTCCATGCATTTTTCTTTCTGGTTAGTTCCATCAGTTTTTATTTGAATTCAGCCAAAAAAACTACATTCGAGGGGACTTTTACAGGCTGTATTATCATCACAAAAGTAATTCCATTAGCAAAGAAAAAAAGGATACCTATATACATACATACATATATACCTATGTTTGCATGTTTGTATTTTGACGATAATGGCTTTATATCCCACACGCCAATACTGAAAATTCAGGTTCGGATATAAAATCATAGAAAATAGCTAGTGTTGGTCCTGTTGTCATCATAAAAGTTACACGACACAAATATATAAAATTATAGTACGATAGTGTGCTGTTCAAATACTTTGCTACAATAAAAATGATCCTCGTGAGGATACATATAGGTACACACATGAGTATTCCCTTCTGATATTTTAGTTAAGCATGAAATATTCATGTGTGAAGCAAATTCTTTTAGTTCATATTTTGCTTTAGGAATACTTTAGGAAAAGCAAAAAATACTACACAGAATCCTCATTGCAACTCTCATATTTTTTTACAAAAAAAACTTTTCACTGTTCCATTTTCTTGTACCAAGTTTCAGCATTTTTATTTTGATGCGTATGGAAAAAAGGCAAGTCTTTTCATAATCGACACAACAGCAGCAAAGTACGTGCCGATACCGTCAATGGCTCTCTTTTTTTTGCAAGTAGAGTACCTAATAATAATGTACTGTTTCTTGAAGAGTTGTTAAAAGCTTTACTAAATTGTTTGAGTTGTCCCTTTCATACTTCTCTTTAAACAGCAGCAGCGTCATAATATGCCGATACCACGTTACTCAACTAATTTTTAGCTTGGCTTATAAAAATCGGTGGTATAATGTTCAACAGAGCAAGAAAAGTCCATTTTTATCAGAGGTTCTGTTGTGCTGTCAACTTGCACATCAGCGATCCAGCGCAAAAATATATTGCCATAAGTTTGCCCAACTTTATTGTCCCGTAAGGGTACACATATATACATATCACTCCACTGATTATAGCTTTCAAAATGTACAGAGACGAGAATAAAAAGAAGAAAAAGGAGGACGAACAAAAGTCAGGCAGGGTAAAAGCTGTCATCAAATTCAAAATTGTGTATATGCCATCCAACTTTTTCTTGCCTTTTCCAAGGCAAGCTGATAGTCTTTGAATAATATACTTGCTACGTATAATGCATACAAGTTGCAAAAAAGACTATATTATTTTGCTTGTTAGCAATCTTCAGTTGCTTACTGACTGTTCCTTTTTTGTTTTTCTTCTGCCTCTATATGCTTTCCGCCAATGAATGATGATAATATGACTATTGTGAGTTGCATTGCATTTAAACAATTTCAAACGAAAAACAAAAGTTTTATAGAACTGTGACTTATTTCAAGATAATATCAGCATGCAGTGAGGGGTCTGAAAAGGCATCGTTTCTGGGTGTTTTGTAAACTTCAACAAATGCCTAGTTTGTATAATAATGTGTTCACTTCTTATCTGTGAAACTTTCAGATAAAAACATTCTCCTGGACAAGAACAATGAAAAAATTTCGTTTGAATAAGTAATGGAGAGGGATAATTTTCTCAATTTTTGCAAAAGTTGTCGCAGCGATGACTTCTTAGTTTTTTTCTAAAAGTAGCAGCAAACAAACGTGTGTTGCTTCTTTGTTCCGTAGATGGCAAAAGCGTGTACCTAATCATGTACCTATTATTTTATTTGATAATTTGATCAATACAGAAGCGAAAAAAGAGGTGCCAAGTAGCAAAATCCAGTCTAGAAATACAAACTATTGTATAACCTAAAGGCAAATGATGAATGGCGAGAGAAGAAGAAGAATGCGTGAGGCTGAGACCCAGGAACAACTACAACTTTAATAGTTTTGGATGACTACTTTTCTCACATGGCGCAGCTACTTCTACAGGGTATAAATTGAAAATTGTGACGCAGTTGATGATGATTTGATAGTCGCAAGTAGTAGTCATAAATAGTAATTATAACGAAATAATAAGCTGAAGAAATATTATCAAGAACTTATACGCAGAAGATGGTAATAATAAAAAATTTTTTTGTAATTCTTTGGGAGCTCTTAGCACGTCACGTATATTTGAATAAATGAATGATAGTGCAAGTGGTTACTGGTTTTTGTGAAAACCGCAATGCAATGTACAATTTATTGAAAAAATTATCAAACTAAATGAGCACTACATGGTGCAGTAATATAGATTTATAACTAAGTACGTGTGTACATACTTTTAAAGCATCTAATCTAATAGATGTCCCAGACAGCAAGTTAAACTACTATCATTATTCATCAAACAGGTATTGTTGGTCTAAACTGGAAATCCAGTGCTATTTGCATTCTAAGAATTTTTTTTACACTGATGATCGAAATTGGACGAAACAGTTGACAGAAGATTACACCTGCTGCCTGTTTGATTGTGACAGAATCGGCTAAAAGAATGTAGTAGATTTTTTTATTCATACCTGTGTAGAAAATTATTCGACTTTATATACGAATACGTAGTTTCATTCATGTATGCTATATATATATAGGTATGCATATCTAGGTTTTCTTTCGATTTATTTATTGCTAAATTACCTATAATAGGTAGTGTAGTTATCTCGTCTCGTCTGAACATATTATTTTTTAGCAAATGAGCTTTAATGATGATGATTATGTTGAACTCTTGTGCATTAGTGTTTGTGAATGAAATTATCCAAATACATTAGCTTCAAAGAAATGTTACGCTTATATAATTCGTAGAAACCGTAGTATTCATAAGAGTAAAACATTTTATTGTTATGTTTTAGCCAATGATGTTATATAATGTTTACACGCTTTGTGCAAAATTACACGAGTAAACGGGATAAACTAGGTTTTCAGATAATCCATAGGCCATGGACTCAAAACTATACGCTGATTATTTGCTTTTTTTGTGATATCGTATCAGAGCGGCAAAATGTCCTTGGTCTGATGCATTTCCGTTTATTTGTGCTTATAGCAGAGACAAATTTACAATCTAGCAAACACGAGTTGAAAAGAATAAATTATCATCATCCTGTTACATAAACTTTGTCATTATTTTACTTGGTCAAAAAGATAAAACAAAGCAAACAAAGAAAGTATTTTTACACCAGAAGATTATTACTATATATAATACCTACACAGGTAAGTATTTTATTTTCCTATTTTACTTCTTGCGCACGCACAGTTGCCTTTGGATAAGTATGTTTAAAGAAAAAGGGTCCTATTTAGAACCAGCTGCAAAAGTTTGAAGTACATGTTTCAACTGGTAATAATATTCGGATTGGATGCCGACATGTACAATTAATGCCAATTAGAAGACAAACCTGAAAACCGTAAAAAGGTTTTTAAAGATCAATTATCTATACATCTATAAATCAAAATAGGTATATATGTTTCGTTTAGTATTTTGCGGATTAGACAATTCAATACAGTTATGTAAATATAACCCAATAATACTGACTTCACAACCCCAACCCCACTCAAAAAAGGAATTTCAAAGAGCATGAGCACGACACGAGCTTGAATTTATGAATATTAAAATGATTATCTAAAAACCGAAAATGATTTACATTTGCGGTAATTGTTCGCCATCCAACCTTGGAGCAGTTCACTACCAGATGGTAACAATTGTTTTATTTTCTTTGATTGAATTAAGATTATAGAATAAAAACACTTATTATTACATTGGGTAGGGGTAGATACATAAGGGAATATAGGATAGAGTTACGAGTATTATCTTATATACTTTACGTGTCTCACAGTTGAATGCTTTTGAGATCCATGTTGATGAAAGAAAGTAAACAAAGTCGAATAGCATTACATTGTTCCAAGCAAGCGACATTATGGAAAAGGCCATTCAAGTTGACAAGCGTAGCAAACACATTCATTTTCCAAATTGATGATGCGCCACTTTTGGTGAATTGTTTTCAGAGAGCTTCAAAGCGAAATTCAATGTCAAAAAAATCTTCACTTTAGGATAATGCATGTGTCAATTTCAATTTTCCATGTTTTCCAGGGAGAACATGAAACAAGGCTGCCAAATACCTAAATAGGAGAATATTTTACAACAACTTTAAAATATTGTGTCAAAGTGACCTACTTTGAGTGGAGGAATGTTACAAGTACAAACATTATATAAATGGAAAATATGAAAAGATTCCTGGAAAATATTTATACATATTTTATTTAGATTCATGATTTTTTATGTGTTTCATTCACGTGTGACTGTACATGCAGCTGTGTTAACCTTATGGATAAGTAATCAAAATCCTGTAAATTCTTATCCATTTTTTGTTTTACTACATATTTCCACCATTTCCAATTTCCATTGCTGTCTTTGGAATAACTTGCCTCCATTTATGATGCGATCCAATTGACGTTAAATAAATTATTATTATTATTATTATTCCAACAAAATGCAACTTACCTATTTATTCATACGGTAAGAACAAATAAGAGCAAACCTGCCTACCGATGTATTTATTTGACTTTTGTATATTTCGGTATGTACGATTTCAATGTCAAATTTAAATACTTTCCGTTTGTAGTTTTATTGCACTTACGAATTTCTATTAAGGATAAGGCCCTTAGCAGTAGTGTAAAGAAAGGCGATTTTGATTTTATCTTTTTTTGCTTTTTTATTGTGCTCTAGGATTCTGTACTGTGTCTGTCCATCAGTTGGATTAGAAGTGTCCCCCGGATTTGTATGGTGCTTCAACCAATTTTTACTTCATGTATTATTGTACTCTAGCATTTTCCAATAGCATCATACATTATACACTATTAAAATCTGAGCATCTCGGGGACTGTCACAGTTTTGACATTTTTCTTGTGATATTTTGACTATCCAGTTTTATTCTACGTCAGCCAAACCACTAAAAATGTCAAGAGAATAATGGATTTTTTATGCAATTTTAACATTTTTATTTACGCACATTTATTATTGATTGTTGATCTTTTCCATTGCTTTGTCGAGGACAAAAGGGAGCAAGTTTTTGACATTGACATACTAATAAAGGACACAGTTGTAGTGTAAAAGTACTATTTATAGTCTATTTCACTAATGTTTATAACTGCTATAATATACATATTTTGCTAGCCACTCCAAAGGTAAGAATGTGGGTCAACGTGCACTGACTGACATGCATTTTCAGATTAAAATCGAAACATGCCATGACACTGACACACGTCACACCACCGCACGCGTGAACGTTAACAAGACAGTATATACTTCCAAGCTCAGCGTATAGTAGATGGCATTTGACACTGAGTTGTTCCGTCGCTTGACTGGAATATAACATAATATCAAAGACTTTTCCATTTGGAAAGGCCGTTTATACTCTTTGATTGAAATCATTGATACTTGACGACTGGGAAACGCTTCGAATTTTTAATCTAATCTGAAGGACGTACAGAGTACTCAAAAGTGTGTTGGCTGCTGGATACACAATAATAATACCAATAATGATTATGTTGGCGTTAACAAAAATACTGAAAATCAACGTTCTCCTGCTCAAATGTATACTCTTTTGTTGTTGAAGAGGAATGCAGGAGAATGATGGAT
>JAHZMT010001775.1:0-16041 GCA_027743785.1 Sinhomidia bicolor | reverse complement strand
TCCAGCACAGATTAGCAAAATTACTGCAATTGTTTAATTCATTGCCAGTTATATATTACATTAAAAGCTGTTTTGAGATTCGCTTGCATGCATGCACATCTTATATAATATATGCCTAAAAAGTTGGACAATAATAATCGTGTCTTTTTCCATGAAATAATAATACGTATGGGGCACCCTGAGATAATATGCACATGATTATAAGACCAGAAGACTAGCAAATTGAAATTATGATAATTTAAATCCACAATCTTGTATTTTTGATAGTGTAAGAAAACTAAAGTACAACATGGTGGTGCTGATAACAATTGTGTAGCGGAACAGAATTCCCCTTTAGTTTTTATATTTCGTTCTTGGAGAGCAATTCGATCACATTCACAATGTTTTCAAATTAAGAAACGCAAAATGCTGCTCTGGGTCAAGGTCGGCCTTGTTAAACATTGGCTTCCCATCGAAATCGACAAGGTCCTCAAAATTCATTCGAGCAAGCGTTTCAAACTCTCTCGTCTTTGTTGCTTGCTTTGTCCATGGACTGGTAACAATAACAAGAGCGTGTTTAAAACCTGCCGCACGGAGAAACTTGATGGACCTATTGTAAAATTCGCCAGCCAGACCTTGGTTGCGGAACTCCCTGTCGGTGGAAGCTGCAAAGAAATCAGCCCAGTTTTCAATACCACGCTTGTTTGGCAAATCCCCCAAACCCTCAATATCATCAACCATTTTGAAAAATAGTCGAGCCGCTCGTGTTTTCAAGTTGAAGGAATCAAATGTCCTAATACCCGGCTGATGGTTGATTGTTATGCGAGCACCAGCAATCTGAATTTATTAAATACAAACGTGAAAATGTTTATGTGTTACGAAATGCACTTTAAAATCCGTATTTATTTTTTATCATATTTGTGTTAATAGGTTTATGTACCTTTCCAGTGGGCACATGCTCTGCCAAAAAGCTCAGACCGTCTTTGAAAAAATATTCCACAACTTGAGTGACTTCATCTGCCATTTCTCGACTCCACCCTAAAAGGTTTGAAACAGCCTCATCTCGACAATAGTTTTGAGCAATATGCTCCAAAACAGCAGGATAGTCTGCAGGCAACACTCTGCGGAATCGAAAATCTTTCCAGTCTCCTTCAATCTCTTTGTAATTTTCTTCGGAGGGCATGATGATTCACGTGTGCGTGTATTTTTATTTTCAAGCTAAATTTTCAGTTTTTAAATTAAATTAAATTTTCAGACAGGTTGATTAGATTTCAGAAAGACTGGTTGAAGTCTCACATTGTCAATATCTCTGGATAAAGTGAGCAATATTAGTACTGTGTGGGTATGTATTTACAAATCTTCAATCGGCTAATGACAAGTGAAAAACTTTTAAGTTGTGAGAAGCTCAAGACGGGAGAGAATGCAAATAAAATGAATGGATACATAAACGGGTTAGCGCTGATATTTTAGTTGTATACTCAGCCAATTGAACTTAAAACAGATATACGATGAAAATACCTTGTATATAATTTTTAAACGCGTCAAATCGAGGAAAAAATATTAATTGTCATGACGGAAAAGTGTTCAGAAAATTTGCCATTTGCCACAACACTCCTTTCTAAATCATAGACGTGTACATATTAACTCATAAAAATAAAACTTAAATCGGTAATAAGTAATAACTATAAAACTATAATAGGTAATAAATAACGTCAAAGGTTCTTGTTGATGATGTGCCGTCTGACAATGGGTGAGCTAGTGTCTTGTGTGCAGCATGTTGTTGTCAATTTACAATCCGAAAAACTGCTTCAGCTATGACCTTGCGTACCTACCCTGTTTTACTGGTTAATATCAATAGAAGCAATAGGTGAAACTTTCTGGCACATCAATGTAAATGTCAAGCAAAAGTGCTTGATTTTGGAACCTGTTTGTGTAGCTATATTGCTGGGATTTATGTGCTAATCTGATCTCGAGTAAAGTGGCGGCACATGTTATGTTTCCATGCATTTTTTCAAGGTCATTAGTTTTAAACTATTATGAGGTTACAGACAACGTTTTCATGGAGACCAAATGCGATATTAATGAATGATATAATATAGGAGCGTTAGGTTCGATGTGATCATGCAACTTGCATAGATACGAGCAGTAGTACGGTTTCAGCTCTGGCTCTAACTAGCAACATCTATTAACAGAATATTTATTACCTATGAGTTCATTTTTATTCACTGCCTCGTTTATGTACATATTTTGCTCTTTTCATGTAATTTTATCTCGTTGGCGGGCGGTGATACTAGTGATGCATAACAGTAATAATGACATTAGAAGAGCAACTCAAGACATAAACTACTTCTCCATTAAATTGTGACAGCGAAGTGATGAAGATGATGGAACTTTAACATAACTTTGAATATTATAACATTATACTATGACATTAGAAGAGCAACTCAAGACATAAACTACTTCTCCATTAAATTGTGACAGCGAAGTGATGAAGATGATGGAACTTTAACATAACTTTGAATATTATAACATTATATAACATTAGACTGCTACCAATATTTAAGACTTATTTAGGTAATAACATATGGCTTCATAATATTATAATATACGTGTACATGCAGTTATTAAGTTTAAAGTAAAGTAACTCACTGACATAATAGTTTTAATAATATTTTCTTTGCAAATAATTATACTTGTCAATGGAGACAATGACTCCTGTATTCATCGACAAGTTGAAGATGAGATTTTATTATGGAACGAATGACTTCTTTAAAAGAAGTTCTTTTATTTTGGTTGTAGACGAATTTACTAATGCTATCTTACCTTTTCGTGAATAGAAATAAAAAGTAGAGTTCAAACTAGTCTTTCTTCTTTTATTAGCATTGCATATAAACTACACACGCACGGGAAAAGACTATATGCCAAGAAGCGTGCAAGTACAAGAATATTTGGTACTTTTGCAACACGAAGATTGTGCTAACGAGCGGAACGTCTTAATGTGCCCCATTGATTGTGGAAGGAGACAAAACAAACACGTAATTAGTTCAGCCTCGTACTCATTTTTTCCAAAATTAAATTGGAACTATTAAACTTTTTAAACGGATTAATCAGTTGTTGATATAAAATTTTTAAAATGTACCCTGTGGTCCTCCGTGGGGATAAATAAAGTTCACAATTTTCAAAAATTTGTTTAATCATTAAAATAATTATGAAATTTTTATTTTTAAAATAGGAATTCTCTTAATAAACAATTAAAACATATATACTGACCGCAGCCACTACAATTTTAAAAAATCGTTATTGCTAAACATTTCTTATTTGCTACATGTTTAAACCCGGTATACAAGTCCTTAAATTTACATCCGTAAAAATCATTAAAGAGAACGTGTAGTCCAATTTCGAATTTTGGGTCATTGGAAGCATATTATCTAGTATTCGATAATAATAATACTAGTATTTCCCCAGAATTTCATTATGTTTGTTTACTCTGATAGGTAATTAGAATACAGTTTGTCAAAACCAGATGAACTTATTACATACATACCTACAATTGTTAAATGTGTTTGAATAAAATCAGTTGACTTTATTCATTATTATTTTATATTTCACTAAAACATTAAATTCTGCAAAATATTTCGCATGATTTTGACATGTTTTGCTCTTATAAAATTAATGGGTTTATTTGCCAAAAACATTTCTCTTCTAATCAGTAGTAATGATGGATGAGTAAACTGTTTGCATTTGTTTTGAACCAAAAGTATAATATCATGTAATTTCCTGAGTGTCTGTTGAAAAACGAATGTATCTCCTTAAATAAAAAAAAACTCAGCATTACTGTGGTTACTTTATTAATGATTGATTATTACCACAAACAGAAGTGGTTACATGAAATCTTGACAAAGATTGATTAATGAAAACATAAATTTGTCATATTATGATAAATTCACTCAAATGAAGACTCGGTGGATTAAAAATAGAATTAGTACGCTTTCTTATCACAAAAGCAATTACTTAATTGGAAGCAGATAACTTCATGACAATTGTGCGTGATATTGAAAGCTGTATTCGTAGTAAACTTTGCAAGACTTGCAATTTGCACTTTTAATTGGCTGGGTCGTAATAATTTTCATCTCCAACTGTGTGAAAATTTTGAAAATATGGGTTTTAGCTTTGTAATTCGGTCCAGTTTAGCTGTATTAACTTTACAGTTATTACTGGCAAAATATCAAGTTCATGGAGAATTTTTAAGGGTTTCTGGACAAGATATTATGTATGGCTCTAACAAGGTTTTTCTATCTGGTGCAAATATTGCATGGAAAAGCTACGGATATGACTTTGGCAATGGAAATTATGCTGGATCGGGACCAACTCTAGAACAGTGGATCAGGGATATATCCAATGCGGGAGGAAACACTTTACGTGAGTACTGAACTGAAAACACAAAATATATATTTTTTATAACTGATAACACTACTTACGATTTTCTTTTGCTTCAGGTATTTGGATCCATGTTGAAGGCGAAAGCACTCCCCAATTTAACGACGACGGTTATGTTTTGGCTCCTGATGCACAGTCCACCTTAATTTCTGATCTTGCTCGATTTTTAGACGTAGCTGCAGAAAACAACGTATTTGTCATTCCCGTTTTGTGGAACGGTGCCCTTATTAGAAATGATCGCTACAAAAATTTAATCTGGGATGACAACAAGCTCCAGTCTTATATTGACAATGCTCTTAGGGTATCCACCAATATTTATTTTAACAAAAAGTACCATTTTTGATTATGATTATCAATTACTTTGTTTATTAAATATTTCGCGTTTATTGTTTATTAAATTTAGCCCATGGTCGAATCTTTGAAGTCAAAGCCAGCACTAGGAGCATGGGAAATTATGAACGAGCCCGAAGGTTCCATTTTAATCGAAGGAAATCAAAACGCATGCTATGACACAAGTCAATTGGGTCAATATGGAGCCGGATGGACAAACACCTATATACCTATGGAGCGGATGCTACGATTTATTAACCGACAAGCTGCCGCCGTAAAGCGTTACGATCCAAAAGCATTGGTTACCATTGGCAGCTGGTCTGAACACCCGCAGTCTGATGCGTTTTCCGACACCTCCGACTTTTACAAGGATCAATGCCTTGTTGGCGCTGGAGGCGAACCCCAAGGAACCATTGACTTTTACCAAATTCATACTTATTCTTGGGAAGGACGGTGGAATGAGCATGGTCCATTTTTAGTATCGGCTCAAGACTACAGACTGAGCAAACCGGTGGTAATTGGAGAATTTGCACAGGTTTGTGCTGCTGGCGAAGGTATAGAGCAGTTGTGGAATTGGGCGTATAATCAAGGATATAGCGGAGCTTGGAGCTGGCAGTGCTTAGATAATGGACATTGTCAAGACAGTCAAGATGCTCAAAATACCGGAATGCGTAGTATTAGAGATAACACTGGGAATGGAATTATTCGGGTGGAGATTCAATAGTCAATTTTATTATAATTATGTTAGTGCACTTTGTTGAAAATAGCTTTAAATGCAACGTTTTAAAAAGATGAGTAAATTTATAATCAAATTAAATTGTATTACTTTATAATTAACAAAATTTATTTCAAAATTTTAAGCTTTTTTACAATTGTGAAACTGAAACTTGTAAATTAATAATTTTATTGTAACCCAATTCTGATGTAACCAATTGGAAAATAATAAAAGAGTTGGCGACATAGTTAGCATCTACTCATCTAACGCTGACAATTTGTACATAATTATTCAAGCACCTTAGTCCCTTTTCAATCTTGACTTAATGATCAATAAAGCTATTTTAGAAAAATAAAACAATGTCCTATCAACAAAAACAGCTTGACAGTAACGAACTGGACTTGTAGGAAAAGAGTTAGATATTACTACATAGTTGGTACATGATTCACAAATAATAAACTGTATTTCATATTTTTAAAAATGTTACTAATTATCGGTGTACAAAACAAAAAGTTAACAATTAACATTAATATAATATAACTTTCGGGATAAGGATTCAGTTTGAACATTTGCAACACTAACTTTAAAACTTATGCATGGTGTCTGGACATATGGCGCAGCAACCAAGAATTAAATTTAAACGTTTGTTCACAGTGTTTACAATGGAATAAACGGTTCTTCTTAACCATTTTCTTGCTAATGTCGCCACCAGCACGCGCGTAGTCGCCGTTATTGACTTTCGTCTTACGACTACGTTTGGGTATCTGCTTCTTTGGTGATCGTTTAGCTCCTAATTTTCGAACGGGCTTCAGTTCAGAAACCTTGAAAGGTTTTTGTTTAACTATTATCGCTTTGTATGTTTTCTTCTTCACTTTTACCAGCGGGTTTGATGGCAATGTTAATGGAAGATTGAGCGCTCCAGAACCTTCAGAATTTGCTGCTTCGTGAACAGCTCCCACAGAATTTAACAGACTTGCCTTCTCTTTTGGATCCAAATACTTCAATGTACTCACTTGTGCAACAGAAAACGACATTTTTCCAGTTTCTTTTTTATCATTGGTAGTCGCTTTGTTCACACTTTTCTCTTGCTCTGCTGATGCTGCTGGACCTGGAGACATCGGCTTCGGTGATCCTTCATTACAGCCATGAACAGATTGTTTCTGACATTGTACACAGTCCATGAGTTTGACCTTTCGGATGCAAGACAAACATTTCAAGTGAAGGCAAGCGTCTATCATGCCGCGATGTTCTCCCCTATCGAAATGGTTTCCACATTGTCGACAACTTTCCGATGGAGAGGTAGACACAAATATGATGACTTTTCCCAATCTCTTGAGACGCATCTTAAATTGTAGTTTTGGTTAAACAAACCTAATTAAAAAACAAAAAACCGTACTAATTAGAATATTAACAAACCTTTCAAGTATTATGTATATAAATAAAAATCAAGAATCTTTTTGATTTGAATTAAAAAGTACATGTAATTATTCGTTAATATTTTGAATTAAAAATTTATTAAACTCACCAATTAAAACACTTGAAAAATGGTTTCCAAAAAAATTCAACTCCAGAACTCTAACAAGTTAATAATAACACAACACACAGTCAACAGTTCGGTCGGGAGTAGTGGTAGTGGTTGCGGCGAAAAATCTCGTCAGTCCTATCGTCAGTTGCTAGTAGCAGCAGCAGTCGTCCGCAGATCGTTTTTTATCTGCTTAGATTGCGTTGAACTTGAAAGTACTATCCACTTTCCTCACTAATACTTATTGCCAGAGTCCTGAGTATGTATGTTTATAAAAACTTATACTGATGCTGGAAAAGGACAGCTTTCTCTTTTCAGTGAAAACTAAATTGCTAACTTTTGTAATTAACTTGTAACTTTAAAATACTTATAATTGGGAAACTAATGACTTACACAGAAGGTAAGAAGCAAATGAGCGTCGTTGAACACACATCAGTATCAGTGCTTTATATGTACTGTCTGACGAAACCAGAGAAACAAATTCTGGTCATTATATATACATACCTATCTATGTGTTGTTTGTGTAGGCATTTATTGTACTTTCCTTTCTATTTGTACAGTTTCTTGTCCTTTCCTACTATCCTACTATTAACAATGGTCTTTTTCGACTTTGAAAAAATTAAGTCTATAAATAACATGCCTGCCTGCAGCAGACACAAATAAATTGGGGACTTAACTAGTTGAAGTACTTTTGCTTGTCTGTCGATTCCTGATAAACTATGTTGCATGTAGGTGTATTATATACATATATGTAGCTCAATTTTGGCCTTGGGTTGACTTGGGATGACCGTTCGTGTATGAAGACATTCGTTAAACTTTTTTCTCGTGAATAAAGCTTTATATTGTGTCGTATGAAGACTTTTAAGTATTAACCCTTTTCTTTAATTTTTATCCCTTTCATGGTTGAATGACTGAGTACATTGTAGATTTTGAAACTTGTCTTTGTAAAAAGTCAAAACTTTTAATATAACCATTTGTAAACTGTATAAATGGAGATATATACTCTAAAAATTAGAATTAATTAATAATAGAGTTCTCGGAAGGAATTCTTCATTTTAACTCATTTTAACTCTTGTAATTTCCAGGTGGTAAGAAAAGGGCAAGTGTGATGCGAACGTTGTCGAGTTGCACGTGGTATTTTTTGAACAACTTTACAAGCAGCCCACCGTCTCAACCACAAACTATTATATCAAGACTAGAAAAGCTCATTCTTCTGTTTCAGTTTTCTGATTGACCAGTAAAATTTTGGTCCTGGTGTACTAGTGTACGTTATAACAATGAGTCAAATTTCTTGACTCAAAATATGTACATGCTTTGAATGCACACTTTACCTTGTTCGCATATCATATCTTACGGTTCATGATCCAAAAATAAAAATGTCTTTAGTTAGGCTCGGCTGGTTAGCTGGATTATACATTTTTTCTTGTTTCAATCACATGTATTTCCCCATTTCATTTTTTTTTCTTAAGTCCCACCCCTTTAAAATTTCATGAATCATGACCCAAGACATAGACAAAGATAAGTCCACATTAAGCTATTCGTTTTGTCTTAAATGAAAAATAACAAAAAAATCTTTTCTTTTTCGTATGCATACCCATTACACATTTAGACGAGTCCAATATTCGGTGTGACTGTTATATTTCATCGCTGTATTCGCCAACATGATTCATGCCAACTGTAGAAGTCATTAAACATCATCAACTACAAGTTATATTTATGACTCGTATAGATTATTCGACGAAAGTTTGCTTTGACATTTGACTTCTGTTTGACATTTGCTGATCCAGGTAACTGAATAACTTTTTGGATGAATACAGAATTTTTTAAATACATTGATAAATGATTGTGTTTCCGATATTTGAGATTTGCAAAAGCGTCATAATATTAATCGCCAAGTAAATTTACATGTAATGATTTTGATAGTTATAAATACTAAGAACAGCGTTAGATACATTAAATTTCCAAGCAACACACGTTTAGACACGTGAAGTAGTTTACAATGACCTTTATATAACGTAATCTACATAGCTTATTTGTATATTTATAATTATTGTAAGCGGCAAAGTCACTGGAGCTAATTATTTCACGATATCTGTCTAACACGTCTTGTCTGATATCTTAAAAAATGTTTCCGAATTTTCAAATTCAGTTTTTGATAATTGATTGCTGGTCAACTAAAAACCATCCATCTTTTGAATCTTAACAGTCTTCAACAAAACTTCAAAGTAAGTATAGACGATTTTAGAGTTTTCGTGGTGGGGAGAATTAGCATTATTAGCAATATGTATATCATTGGAAAGATACCTGAATGCGATCAAGACTAAAAAATATTTTATAAGGGTAGTGACGCATTTTGGGCACCTTAAGATTTCATATCTAAGCATGATTTCACTATTTTCACTACTTGCGTATAATAAGTAGGTGATGTTTGTGGATGAGTTTATTTATAGCATTGCTTAGATAGTTCATCTAGCCGCTAGAATTCTACCCGATATAATGCAGCATTTTTGCATAACAGTTGGTGATGCATCACTCGCATAATTGTGGCCAAAGTTGAAAGCTTTGATATTCATATCAGCAACCAAATTTGCAAGTATTTAAGTTTGAATGAGGTGCAGCAGGTGTTTGTTAGGACGTGACGTAAAGTGCAGGGCCACGGCATCTATTAAAATGTCATACAGTTCATTCAGAGTCTCATATAATAGTGTTCGTACATGGCACATTGCATTATCTAGGATTCAACAAACCGCAAATGCATTTGGACTATTTGGAGTTCTTTTCCATTCAACATTCAATCGACTGTGCATAATGCACCTTTCGCAAATAATAATATTCCACTTTGTCAACCTTCCAACATCGGATATTGCTCATGTACGTTCACGTTGTTTTATACCCAGACCCGGCAAACTTATTCCGTATGATTTTCTGTTCGACTCACAAGAAGATACGAAAAGACTTGCAAACTTGTTTATTGCCTCGGCAGAGTTCTTCTTGCGTGTACGTAGTAAAAACTTACATATCTTGCAAGTCATTTTACCTAGTAGCTGAGGTAATTGGAATGCATGCTGGTGGTATATTGTATACTTTTAATAAATCCTGTCATTAATAACGTGGCTTAAAAGTTTCGAGCGAGAATGACGCAGTATGTATTATCTAATAGCATTATAATAATATTATAATTTTGCATCACAAACCTAATAAAAAATACTATTTATCTAACAATTAGCTTCTTTGTACTAGAATATTTTTTTACATCGTTGCTTGATACTGAGAAGTTCTCAATGAGACCTACAACCTATGATCATTATCATGTCGTGTTTTTTTGTAAAGTTTAGTAGTCTGACGTAACTCTAAAAATCCTGGATAAATTTATGTCTGCATAGTGCACATAAAAACCTCGTTTAGTATTTTTTAAGTCAAGCAAGATATTCAAACATGTCTACAGCATTTATAATATTAAGCCTGCTATGCTAAGTACTTGCTGAACTGAGCGTGAGTGAGGACGGCATAATTTGTATGTGTGTAGGTGTATGCTTGCTTGTAAGTGGTTCAATGAATTTTTTTATCCAAGTCACGTCGATGTTAAATCAAGCCTTAAGTTTACAAATTTGACATTATAAAGTATATAATGAGATCGCTTTATTGACTAGTTAAAGTACATATAGCAATTTTGACCTTTACACAATAATTTACCAGAAAAGTCTAGGAAACACTATATAGTAGTATACACGTACCCCACTTTAGTAGAATAACATAAAGTTAAGAAAAAATTGCTCATTTCGTTATCGTGTATTGTACTAAACATACCCATTTATAAAAGCATGTTGCACTGTTTCTTTTAGAAAAAAGTATAGTTTGCTTTATAACTAGTATATGAAAGTAGGTACAATGGTTTTCAGTCTATTCACTTTCAATTCTACAAAAAACGTTTCTTATTTCGTTTGTTGTCAATTGACGGTACTACTCGCTCATCCGTTTCTTAACTTTAAAAGCATTTTACTTCGTGGATGCCACATTAAAAAGTGGATTGAATTTGAATATCAAACCTACAGAAATCCAAAAGACATTCCATTATCATAATTTTCTTTTTCATATGGAACGTATAGTACCTTCTCAGCAAATATTTGAACGTTACAGTTTCTATACTTACGGGAAACCACTGGGGTTTTGTTCCAACACCATTTGATAAACTCTGGATGATGAAACACGATAATAGGAAAGAGTACTTCAGGAATGCTGTAGACTGTTTCTAGCAATACCCCATACCATGAAAAGTACAGACCTTGTATTTGCAGCACAAACAATACAAGACGAAGCAGCCATATACATCCAGTTAGGAGAAACAGCTTTGCAAAGAGAGTGAATCTAAGAAAAAAGTAACGATGAAGGCTTTTGATCAAACATGGTGAAAATCTCGAGAAAGTCTTTTTTTTATCAAATGTATAAAATTGCATTCGCAGTACACATTTTTCCTTGAAATCTGTGTACACAGAAATAACAAGCAATACGTGTGTCTTCTTATGGGTATTATGGGATCATCGTAGTAATATTTAATTTTCCTATATTCCCCAAAAAATCTGACACACATTCTCATGCAAAAGCTGAAGGCTTTTTTTACTTACGACTTTATGTGATCTTCTTGTCGTTGCAGCACATCTCCAGACTCTCTTCTCAGCCTTGTGATGGTGCACGAGGTTTTGAGGAAAATGGCTACAAGGGAGAAATCAAAAAAGCATAAAAATCGAAAAGGAAAGCTTTTTGTAGCGCACCCTGAAAATATTCATTATTTTTGTATGATCTGTATTTTTTATACCAAAATTTCCCAATACCAAGAGAAACATTGGAACAGTGTAGAATGGGATTGTGCTGTGGCTGTATAGAATGCAATAGGTTAATTCACCGCAGTTGCGATCAACTGATAAACTTGCTGCGTAATATGAAACTGTCACAGAAAGCGCAGGAAACCCTAACGAAAATATGAGGCTTGTTACAAATCGTCGATATCCAACTGGTAGTCGAAGCGTATACCTATAATGTAACATGATATATTTCATGAACAACAAATTGCAAAATGCAGTTGAGATAGTAAAATAGTCTTGACTGTTAATAATTATCTGACATGATAAAATATACTTTACCTACCTAAATGTTTTGTGTAATCTGCAATTACAAAAAACGTAATAAAGTTGATTAATTACATGTGAAACATAATGCATTTCAATGTTCATTAACACACACACACTTAAACAAAATGCTGCTGACACGACCTACCCAAAATTAATACTACTCATCCAGCAGAGCGTCGACATGTACATATGCTTCATCATAAAGTCTATTGGCTGACAATGCCTTTCTGTTTGTTTGTTTCCAGCTCCAACGTCCACAATAAAAATGGCAGACAAAACATTTAGAATGCACATGGACAAAAGGTAGCCAGTGAGAATCCATCCGTGAATATTTTTCTGAATAATGTAGCAATTGACAAGAGCAGCACCCAACAAAAGGGGAAAAGTGAATAGCCAAATGATAGCGAGCATATAAGCTTTCACTGCAATGTTTTCCTGGAAAGAACATAATAATAGCATCAAACATGCAATAAAGCAAAAGCAGCGTATGTTTGCACTACTCCAAATATTTTTGTATTACTTCATTATCGCAAAATTGTCAGAACAGATGCATTACTATTAGGGTTTCCTGATGTGGTAAATTTCGCTACACATAAATAAATTCATTACTGCATATGCCTACTTACACTTGAAGGTTCTGGAGAAACAATGTGATCATCTTGGACACATGCAAAGAGAACGATAGTCATTTCCTGTCCGTTCAAATTTTCTCCATCATTGCCATAACCGCAGTTGAATGGTGATCCAACATTATCTCCTTCATCGACCAAGTTAATAGGGAAACTTATGGATTCTTCGATTTTGTCATTGTCGTCTTGATTATCTACAGGCTGCTGCTGTTGATCTTGTTGGGAATTTCTAACGATACCAATATTACAATTTGATGCTCGGTTTGTTACACCCACACTTGTATCGACATCCATACAGTAGAGATTACTGGAGGGATCCAGCTCTCTCCATTCACTCTTTCGCAAGTAGATCCCTGTTGATGCTTCATATTGAACGGCACCATTTGGAGAAATTTGAAACCTGCACACATTTACAATAATTTTATTTTCTGTCATCATCAGAAAGCTTTTTACTTCACTCGTGAAAATTTATGATATTCAATTTATATCATGAATTTAACTCGAGTACTCATAGTACTCATATATGTATAGGTATAATTAAAAAAGAAACCGTATGATGGTATACCTATATTACAAATAGAACATATAGCTTTTCATTAAAAAGTTATGGTGTCAAGCAGGTTTCTCTACAGAATTTTAATAAAACTCTGAGCTGGCTGATTTGGCTATGGCATGCACAATTTCTCAGAAATTATAGAACCAACTGAAAATTCTGTTTCCATTTCTAGATATTTCATTAAAAGTGAGTCATACATAAAAGCAAAAAAGGTAGGCTCATGTCATGCTCTACCTATCAATTTATCCACTATAAACACGTACCCAGTCAGATCAAGCATCAAGCTAGGCATATAATATAATTATTGAGAGTGTCTTGCGTTTTTGCATTTACTTTTGAAAAGAATAAAAAAAGGCTTTTTTATTAAAAGCTAACCTGGTATGAGACTGAGATGCACATGAACCAGTAGAAAATTTTCTCCACGAGTACCCCGCAGCACAAGTAATGCCAGCTTGAAAACTGTCAAGTACAGTAAAGGAGGATTTCTCGTGATTAATCGTAAGTCGAAGAGGAGCTGATGAAGTCACACAGGAATTAGAATCGGTTGCGTTTATAAGTTTATTTTGCGGACAGCATTTCCTCCAAGTTGGGGAAGATGAAAGTGAAGGGCATATTTTTGCCGTATTTCTGTCAATACAAATAAAACACAAAAGAAACGAATGCAAATAAATGACAGTAATAATACGAAATGAACCGTGCTTCTCTGATAATGGTCAGATCAGACAATAGAATAAAATAAGCATTTTGTTTCACGGTCATCGGCAAGTTCAAATGAATATCATTTTGCAAGTAGGCATAGGCATACCTCGTTGTTAGACAGTACTGCCCCGGAGCAATATATTGATTGCTGTCTTTTCTATACAAGAAATTGTCCTCGGTCAAATTCAAGGGAAATGTATCACTCCCCACATCGGTACAATTGATACTTGTTAAATTAGCTTTATCAGTAGTAGCACTGACGCACACTAAACTGGAAACATTTTCGTGTGTGGGGGAGATCAACAAGTACTCTGGTGAGGTTTCGTTAAGAGGCTTGTCCTTTGAACTTACACGTGTTAAAACTGCGCCCCCACAAAATGATGAAATTAGCAAAAACACAAAAAATGTTGATAAAGGAAACATGTTGCTTTTCAAAATTTTCAGTGATGCGATATATAAAGATGTGTAGGACTACAAAAGGGTAGCCATAGACTACTTATTTCTTTCTCTTTTGTACAATATCTTGTTTGCAATGACGACTTGTACTTGGTACATATATGCATGTAAATGTTAACTGTGCACAACTTTACAAGCATATCTACAGTTACAACACTTTTGCACTAGTGAATCCATTGTTTAAAAAACGTGTGAATATTTATTTTTAATTAGTATATAGTTTTTTAACTGACAGACAAGTCAACAAGCTACACTGAATAATTATATATACATATATCGAGGTACATTACCTAATGTTGTACAATGTTCCTTGAAAGTTGAAACCGTCTATTCTCAAGCTCCTGTTTTGTACAACGGTTCTGTTGCAACTGAAGGACGATCCCTTTGCTGCAGCCTGACATTACCCCACAATCAACATTTTTGCAAAGCTCATGCTAGCAAACCATCACACTCCAATTTCCAGAAAATAGCCACATGATAATATTGCATTGCAGCCATAGCTAGAGCCACAGTATCCTCTATCCTTTCTGGTTTGATGCTGTGTTTCATTCTGCAACCAAACGGCGAACAGAACAGGACGCATCATCTTCTTGTTATTTATTATTATTATTTATATTGTGCTCGTTTTTCATGTAAATATATATTGATTCTGTGTCTGTTCAATTTAAAAAAGTTAATGTACTGTAAAGAAAATTCATAAAGTAAAAAATGCTACATGGTAATGGCTAGCCAAGCTGATGCTTATATTATAGTATGTATAAAATGTATGCATATATTTTTTGCTATTCTGTATCAAAGTGTGCGGCATGTTGAATCTTCATAATAATACAATGACAGAAGACTGGGTGTTAAAGAGCTAACAACTTGAAAAACATGTTTCTTGTATGCATCAAATTATCCCGATTGAAGATTCAATTCCAGTTATCTCCAACTTTTAATGTTTACCTCATTTCATTGCGTAGTTATGGTGGCGGCGAGTAGTAAGTAGTCGTACTGTACTAAACACACACGTGAGGTGAGGATCAAATGTCGAAAAGCTGAAGATTACTATTTACGTCTGTTGTTGGACCAAGAGATTTATTTTTGCACAGAATGTAAAGCACTTAAAACTTTGCGAGCTTTTTCGCCTGCGTATGTACTAAATTGAGCATTATACGAGTTGATCTGTTTTTGTAGTAAACAAGGAACTAAACTGGTTGGTCCAAAACGGTAAGCATCGATACATATAATTTGAATGTTTTTAAATAGAAAAGTAATTCAATGCTTTGAGGAAAATATATAGCATGCATAAATGCAATTTGAAGTGCTGTTCCGAGGATATCTGACAACACCAATTAAAATACGTAGCAGTTGGTTTTTCTCAGAAATAAAGGTGATTTTGATAGGCGGTATGGTATTCAATAGTTTGCAATTGTAATTGTAACTTGTACGTACACACAACTAGTAAAAGTCATGTCATGAATACTAAGTGCGATGAAACCAACCGCATCTTATTAACAAAATGACAGATACATTAGAACCTCATTTGAATTTGTAATCGTAAGACACATGGTACCACAGTGGTATAATATGCAACCACAAATAGATAGAAA
>JAHZMT010001774.1:0-11782 GCA_027743785.1 Sinhomidia bicolor | reverse complement strand
GAAACCTTCAAAGCGCTGATAACTCTTCCCTGAATATGTAGCTGCGACGAAGTTACTGGTCCATTCAGCATATCCGTTTGAATATGATGATGATGATCCCCTCCCGGAGGAGTTTGTGTGTAGTCGTCCTTATAGCTTATGTTCAAATGTATAACAGTATTGTGAAGAATGGGAATTGCACTGGCGTGATCACATTGATACAGCTCCTGAGCTCTCATTAAAGTTGTACTATTTGCTGAGGGATATGTCATTTTCAAACTGTCCACCATTTTCCATCGATCACTGAGATTCAAAGAGTAGAGACTAATATCGCACACAAAAATGTTATAGCTAACCGTGTCCTGTTGATTCTGCGGACTGTCAAGGTCATCGTCATAATCCATATAACAACCGCCATCCATCATTCCATCGCCGTTGGAAAGTCGAGGATCTTGATCTCCAAATGCTGGATTATTTCCTACCACGCTTATTTGACCCAAGTTTGCCACCAATACCTCGGCACTATTTCTATTTCTTGGAAGAACAATCACAGGAGAGTCTAAAACCACATCGAGTCTCAGTGAATTTTTCGAACTTCGCAACAACGGAACCTCTGGATAATTCATATAGTGCTCCGCAGCAGTTGCGGATGTGTTGGCTGTAGAGTCATCGAAATCCAAACGTTCTAGCGATCCGGACAAGCTATTTGAGGAACTTCGAAAGTTAAGTCCGGGAATTGCATCTTGACGTACGAGACCCAATGCTATTTGCGCCGCCGCAGATTTCAGCTTTGTGGTGAGAGGTTCTTGAAATTGACTTATGCATTTTTTCAAGTCCACCAGGAAGATGGGACAGTGGGTGTAAATCACAGAAGCCATACGAAGTACCAGTTTTGGACAAGCAGCGGGATTAGAATTTTTCCGAACATTTCTTTCGTAATTAAATGTTAATGCAGATTCAACGGCAGCATTGAGTCCAGCAATCCCTGAAGATGGGAGATCTTCCCCCAAAACAAAGGGTTGATATGTAGGATCAATAAGAGGATCCTGGCCAACACTTAATACCCTTTGGTGGAACTGACCTTCTGGAGTTAAATTCAGCATTTGAAGACCGCCCAGGGATCCATCCACAGTTAGCAGACCTTTATTAAGTATCAAGTTTATTTTTGAATCTGACGCTGTAGCCGTTGCAATTTTCCTTGCACACTCATCCCCATCCTTGCCAACCACCCCTCTTAATAGTAATACGTTCAATCGTCTAAATTCAAAATTTGCTTGCAACTTTTGACTTGACTTTTGCTGAGCTTCATTTTGTGCCGCCAACTCATTCTCAAAATCCAGTTTGGCATCCTCCTCTGTATTTGATGTGGAGGACGTTGTCTGCTGAGGAGTCAGCTTTTGAATAAACTGGAATATTTCTACCCACGTTTCTTGATTTGCTATCACATCTAAATTGTTAAACTGCACGTGTAAAATAGCCATGTCTTCTTCTTTACTGGTAAGTGTTAAATCTGCCGTGATTAAAGCATCAGTTTCTAGCAAGGGCGTATGGCTATCCATGGCTGCACTTAAATTTTGTTTTCTCCACTTGGATCGAAGTGAAGCCAAGAGAGCTTCGTGTAATTGAGACGGCATTGTTAGTGACTGTGCCATTTTTTGCTGCGCCATATGAGGAAGTGGAGAAGCTGGAGGTTGGGGACTCATGGGACTGGTGGGCTCACTAAGCATCCGCCAATAGTAGACTTTGAATCACAAAGGTTATCTCGGTATTCCCCGATCTTTTGGATAAAATTGTTCTCGCTCCCAAAATTTGAAGCTCGGCAATGTTCCGATCTCTGGATTGAATATCCACCGACACATTTTGTACAGTAAATTGGGCAACTAAAAGTCGACTAGCGGATTTTATGCCGGGTTCTGTGGAAGCATTATTGGCACCATCTCCCTTACTGTGACTTCCAAGTCGCTCCCTTGGAAGTGTTCCACCTGGAGTTGTTGTGGAGAAGCTAACATCTGCAGCTGCTGCGTCGGCAAGATTGGCTTGACTTTGATTTAGAAATGAGAGATCACTTCTGCTTTCGGAAACTGATCCACCTTTACTAGTTACAAAGTACGCTCCAACTACTGCTCTTACTGTGTTCACTTTGCTCTCATTAACGTGAAATGTCAACTTGGGTAGCGTGGCAATAACAGTCAGTGCCGGCCACATGGGATCCTCGCTGTAAACTAATCTTCGCTCCAACTGCACATCCACACTAAATTTATCAATGAGATGCATTCCAGAAGTGTTTTTACAACTGGCCGCTCGCCAATTTACATCTCGTGATGATTTCGCGTCTACTACAATCACATGAATGTCTGTGATTTCCAGACTGTAATTTTTGTATAATTTCGAGTAAAAAGTGTCGATCGAGTCTCCCCCAATGCTTCCGTTATTAGACTGCATGTTATTATCCAAACTGAATCGTCTGTTCAAGTAGTCTACGTTGCCAAGAATAGATGCTCCACCTGGGGATGTCACCGAAGACTCTGCCAACGTCTCTCCAGGTAGTGGGGAGGAACACGGTGTTAGAAATTCTTCGTCATCTTCATTGTCTGTAAGGCTATTTTCAGTCTCATTTTCTTTCGTCGATAATGACGGCTCCGGACTTGCAATTCCATCCTCACTACGAACATTTGTAAAACGGAAACGGCCCAAGTCAATAACAACAAAAGAGCCACCTGAAGAAGATGACGAAGAAGAAGCAGAATGGTGTGACCTTCCTCCTCCACCTCCGTGCATTCTACCATGAGTGGCAGCATGTCTCCCATGAGCTGATTGTCTACTTCTTTCTTGACTTGGCTTGGATCCAAAAATAATAATTTGTGGGGCAGATATATCCAGATAGATTTCCCAGTTGGAAATGCCTGGAGTATTAGAGGATGCATGTTGGTCCACTAACCGCTCCCAATAAATTCGAAGCTCTTCCTTTGTTTTCTGCTTCATCATTTCATACCGAGATTGATGGAATATTAAATCCTCTGAAAAAAATAGACATCACAAAATTAAAAATATGAACTTATTTTTTTAAAAAATTTTTGCTTAGCATTTTGTAGAAAATTCTCACCGTCAACATTGCGCACATGGAAGAACTTGACAACATCCTCATAAAACTCTGGACTCAATATCAAATCCAGAGGTCGAGTGGTCATAACTATTTTATGTGCTGCCTTTTTATGAGGTTTCTTTTCATACGTTAAGCTAAAGAGAGATTCTCCAGCCGATGAACTCGCTGAACTTGGTCTGGCAGACGGAAACAAAGATGGAGGAACAGAATTTGAATATTTTCCCCCTGCATTATGATGAGGCGTAACAATCAACTGCTTTGTTCTGCAATCCTTTAGAGACACGGTACTCAGCGTCATCTGAAACTTGTGAGATCCTGAACGCGGCTTCAATGCCGCATCTACGTGAACACCGGTAAAATCAAACTCTAAAAATGGAAGGGATTTCCGTAAAAGAGAAACTGTGCCTTTTTCCAGTTTGAAGTTGAATCTGGCCAAAAGAGCGTCCCTTCCAAAGGCTTTGACATCCCCCAAAATTGCTTCATCAAAATCACTATCACTTTGACGCACTGAAGGAGATAGCAAAGCTTCGGATGATGAAACAGGTAGCATTGCCAGCTGTGGGGATGATTGAGAATGTTCTAAACCTTGATGTGGAGCTACCAGTTGAAAATCTGAAGGTGAGGTAGACAAATCAGTGGAAGATGATGGTGGTGCTGTACTCCAGGACGGGAACAGCCACGACATGATTCCATATCGACTCTGTTGTACATTTAAGTTGCCTACTTGTTGAGTTTGACTAGAATTCGGCTCTGTTGGTAAAGATAATGGCACAAGAGCTAGGGCGGTAGAACTTGCTTCTTTCTTCATTTGAGTGTTGCTCGCAGAAGCAGTCATGCCTTGTCCGTCTTTCCTCTCCATTCTCAACATGACAATTTCGCGAAGTTCAATAATTTCGTCAAAATGAAGCTCTTGTTCGATACGATCCTTCAGCTGTCGAGCTTCCAAAGAAATCAAGTCTCCATTCAAATGTTGTTCGTAAGTTTTTACGTAGGCCACATTATCTCTGGCACGTTGAAGAACTTCTTCCAAAATCTTCAACTGCCGTCGACGTTTATAGCCTTTTAGAGTGAGAACGGCACGAATTGCGTACGCCCACCACTCCTGAGCGTGACCAGTTACTTGTCCATATGGTCGATAATGACGGAGTCGACAATGGCGTTGGAGACGCATAAAGGAGCGGTATGATCTTAGGGCATTTCGATACTGAGAATCGGTAAGTTGAAGTGGTACTTTGTCCAGAACGAGATGTACATCAAATCGGGGCTTAGACGAACTAGATAGACTGGAGGCAGAGTTGTTTTTTGCAATTCTGGCTTCCAAAGTCACAGGACAAAGGAGATATTCGTGGTTTACAGCGAGAATTTTTGACATGGCGATCTGAAATTGACGTTATAAGATTATTGATAATTATCGCGGATAGAAATGTTCGATTTTTATTAAAAGCTTCTTTGCAATAATGCTTACTTTCAGTTCATTTGGCGCTAATGCACTATAAGGTTCACCTCTCGTATCACAATAGACTCCAAATTTATTAAGCTGTAGCGTTTTAAAAGAACACTCGCTGGCGTTTCCCACGGATGAAGAGAGTTTGTTCCAAGATGAGTCGCAGCTTTGAGCTGTGAGCCCTTCCATTGTAACTCCAAACGCAACTACTCGACCTGGTGAAGAGGAAGTTTCTTCAAAACGGATATGAACATTGCGTACGTTCAACTGAAATATACATAGTTGTAGTTAGTGTTTCACATAAATTGCCTAGAACCAACATAATTCCAAAAAGAGTTTGTTTAGAACATACTTGAAGATTCTCTACAACTTTGGTAACTATTGAGGCGCCAATGCGCATAGAAGAAAAATATAAAGAGGAATAGTATGAAGATTCTGTGGATGATATGTCAAACTGGGCTTTCCAGCGAGCCTCGTGTGAGTCAAGAGAGTCCATTTTAGAGTCGTGGGCTAGTAATTCCTCCTCAACAGGATCCCACTAAACAAATTTTTTTGAAAACTAATAAATTTAATCCTGCAAAATTGCAAAAGTTAAAGTTATTTGCCAATTTTACCTCAGACAAATTAAGTGGGCCAGCCACCAAGTAAACATCTTCAATAGTGATTAGAACAGGCTCGTTTCGGAGATACTTGAAAAGATTAAACTCAATTTTTATACGACCGACAACAGAAGCTTTCACCTCAACAGGAAGACCCCAGCTTCGAAAAATGTGTTTTTTAAGCGGAACGTTTTCCAGCTCCAGCTCTCCTATGTAAACAAAATAAAGTCATTAACTTTATCCGCTAAAAACCTTTGAAATTAGCCACTTTTCAAATAATCTTTACCTTGTCCAAGTGCAAAGGAGAGCTGCTGGGAATTGAGATTTTCCACATATTTCCCAAGATATGTGTTGATATACCAAGAAATGAATGTTTCCCACATGTTCCTGTTGACCTATCTTTAAGCCCCACTTTCATGGCCACATAAGTCTTCCACAAAAACAATAGAATTGTTCCAAATTTTAGTTATGGTACCAAAACTTCCTAGTCACGTCCACATCAATCTGAAATACGCAGAAGAAAAAAATTGCTGGTTGATTTCCGCGCAAAATTGTCAACCACATTAAGTTGTAAGTACTTACGACATACACCCTTTGTATTAGCAAAATATCGTATCATCAAAATCAAATATACTTATATTTGGTAACTGTCAGATTAACAGATAAGTACTACAGAACTACGCGCTTATTGCACTTGAAATAAACATTACCGAATTATTTTGTCATTCATTTCCACAAGGTACAGGATATTCAACATTTTTCTGACTAATTTAATTAACCGCAAAACATGTTCTCTAGAAAAAAGCTGAATGACAAAAGTGGATAAGAGTAAATGGTACAAAAAATAGATAACATTTTAGGTAGACGTAGACACACCACCATCACTTCTACAAAAATAGATAAATAAACAACCACTCTTCCATCTAAGTGCATACCAAACAAACAAAAGAAATGTAACGCTATAAAATTCTAGTTGGGGCTGTAAGGCTGTAATTGACAAACAATGCAAATTTCAAATTTTCTGCACACCCAAACAACAATAATCTAGCTAGCTACTTGAAAATTTAAAATATTGTAATAAGAACACCGTTAACTTTACTTACCTTGTCTTCTAATTGATGAGACAAAGTTGTTAAATAATGACAAGTGTGCAGGGAAATGTGCTTTTGGTTGATGTGCAGGTTTTTTTGATGATGATGATGATAAATAAAAATTAGGTATAGCAAAAAAACCTATAGAACTTGAATTGATTTCGTTTATAAATGCAAATTGTATAGTTTCTCCAGCTAGCTAGCGAAAATAGCAAAGGAAAAGCACAATGCAATGCAATGCGCGCACAGATGATGATCATCCGTGAGTCACATGAATGTCAAGTCAATACACTGTGCTTCCCGCAGACCACCTACTCAATGTAGCCACATGATTTCATCATCGATTGAAAAAAACACACGCTTTTTTGCCTCACCACGAGTCACGAGTTTACTTACTTGGTTTACTTCCAGTTGACTCAAATATTGGTTGAAAATATTAAATCAGAAATTAGTAAATTAGTATGTAAATTATCTAGGTAAGTAGTTTAGACCAGTCTACTAGACGTAAAAACCAAATAAAAATCAACCACAAAAATTGTTAACGTTTTGAAATAGATTTCTGTAAATACATACTCCAAAATAATAAATTAAAGTAGTTGTAAATAACAAAAGTATGTATGGAGTATGGATGTTTGGCAATAACTATGCATGCTTTTATGATGAAAAACTGCTTTGCCTCTGTGTTTTTGTCAAAGCTGTGCGTTTATTTCTACACATGACCTAACTTAATTGTGGGTTCAAAGACAGTCATACGAAAAGTCGTCGTATTTTTTACGCACATAAAGTTGGACTTTGGCATGCCATATCTATAATGTGTAGTGTGCCAGTGCCATTGTGCATTTATGATAAATAAAAACAAGCCTTTTAAACTTAAGGCTGTGTTTACCATGAAGCATGAAAAAGACTAAAAAGAAACATTTTGATGATGAAGTAGCATATTACTTGTAGTGAGTTTTCATTAAAAAATTGAAAAGTGCCTTGAAAAACTTGCCTAAAAATATTTATTGTTGTCTCATGCACTGCGTATTATGTGCTATTTAAGATGATATTCAATATTTAAGTACTAGCTTTTCTTATCTTTGCACTTTGTATCTGTTCTCTGACGTGTGTCGATAGTCGAGCTGCCTTTTCTTGACATATACCACCCACTTAACCCAATATAAAATCGTCATATTAAGAAAACTTAAGCTCTGTATATGTTTTAGCTAGCATTAGCATTATGTTTTGTACATAGTACATACCTATGCTACTATAATATCTCACCTACTGCTATTTGATTGAGGCAGCAGCTATACATAATATTGGATTATCATATTTCGCCATGAATTTATTTAGGTTGTATATTGTGCTTAAACTACATAGTTAGTATATGCTTTATTATTAGCATGTCCATATATTATTATTATTATTATAAGATAGGAAATTGTAAACGAAGCGTCAAAGCGTCGTACTGAGGATGACGATAAATATAAATTAGACATTCTGAAAACTGTGCACCAGCGCTGCGTTGCTTGCTAACTACATAGGCACATGTGTAATTAGCATAGCATGACTTCTTGGCTTTACCAATACCAAAGAAGCAGAAACCGTATAATGGCGTAGTAAGTTTGTGATCGCTTTTAAAATTCAGATAATTGAAAAAACTGTCTGTGTGGATTATAAATTGGTTACCGACAAGCAGAAATCCACTAAATTATATGATTATATCTGCAATCTAATCTGTACTTATAGTACAGCTAATCGTTTTTCCTCGTGTACAAAAAACTAGGTATCCATGCGTGTGTAATAGAGTAAATGGTAATCTTGAACTAATCAATTACAGCTACCTATATGTTGTTGTGAATATTCTGCAACGTACAGCAACACTTGCATTGCTCCTTGCTGGCTGCACAGCCAATAAAAAATATGCCTATGCGTAGCAAGTGCGTGCGTGCGTAATACTTAATTACCTACGGATAATGACACAAAGATTATACCTAGATTACAATGAATAATATTTTTTCTACTATGAAAGTTGACTACTATAAGCAAATTTTAAGATGTGCCAATAAGGTTGAACGTCAAATTAATTTACTCATTTAGACCAAGTTTTATAATCGCAGTAAGGATTAAATAGCTTCAACCCGAACGAAAACGCTCAAAATGTTTGCCAAATTGGCAGACATTTGCATTTAATATAGGATTAGAAATGTCATTCTCAGACAGACACAAGTCAAAATTTATAATTAAAAGACAATGTCACTGATGTATTAAATGTGCAGCTAACACAATTTTTAATATAGCGTTGCGTGTTTGTGCGTGCGCAATAATGTAATTAATGTTGGGAATAATGGAAAATAAAATGATGATTGATACCTTGGGATTGAATGCATAACAGCAGTTGTCGGTAGATCAAGTGTATTTTTACTGGTGATGATAAATATAAATTAGGTTATTATCATGTCAAAATTCGTTTGTGCTTTGCTTCCAGTATTGTAGATGCTTTTTTCGATGCTCTTTCTAGGAGAACAGCTAGAACTACATGGTTGAAAAGCTACCTTTAGTAATTATGGGATCCGAGGGAATCTAATGAAAGGGCCAGAGTGAATGATCGAATGATCTGTAAGAAGCTTCATTGCATTGATTGAAAGTATATCAGCAAAAAAGTCAATGCAAAACAAAATTTTATAAAAGTCATTTCAACCATGTTCCGTTGATCGATTTGAACTGGAAATAAAATATGTCGTACACTTTATAATTACAAAATCTAAAGTTAACCTTGAAAACTATAGTTCAACAGTAAAATTTACAGGAAAGAATAGACAAAAACCGATCGCAATGAAAGGAAGAATACTGTTGCTGACGATAATTATGGTCGGTCACAAAGTAGCAGCGCAAAGCTATCTACATTGCGAAATTCATGTGGTTGGTGTAATTACGTTTTAAAATTGGAATGAAAACTTCTTTCAACTCAATTAAGTTGAATCAAGCTGCAAAATCACAAACTTGGCCAGACATTTGCATAATTTAAATAATTCTGTAAATGTGAAGAAGAATGTAAGGCAGAATATTTAAGCATATTGGAAATATACTTACATGTTACCTGCCTATTCGGACACAAACGTTCGATATCTGACAGTTCAAATACTCATAAAATCTAGCAATCGTTTTAATTTTAAATTTTTTCATTTGCTCATGCACGTTATAACAGGAGGTACGTATATTGATCGATTAAAATATTTAGTGAAAGGATTTTCAGTGTAATTAAAAAGGTTTAGAGCAATAATTAATTGTGAAGACTGCAAAAACATGCATACGTGTTTCCTTTTGATATTCATTTACGTCACCCACTTGCGTAAACGATTTCTTTCTTTCCTTCATACTTGACTGATGACAAAAAAAGACAGAGCTGAATACTTACTTAACTAATGCCATAATCAATCAAAACCGTTCCGACAACGCACTATCAATTGCTTTTGGAAAATAATATTTATTCTTTCAATATTACATATTTAAATATTAATAAATTAGAAGAGTAATGTCAAAGTTTATCAACATCATCCATCATACAAATACTGAAATTATTAAAAGTTTTTGCTACACCGGAAACACAAAGCACTCACTGCTAAAATATCAGTCTGGTTTNTTACATATTTAAATATTAATAAATTAGAAGAGTAATGTCAAAGTTTATCAACATCATCCATCATACAAATACTGAAATTATTAAAAGTTTTTGCTACACCGGAAACACAAAGCACTCACTGCTAAAATATCAGTCTGGTTTTTGTATAAAAGAGTACAACACGAGACCACTACAATAAAACACAAAAATTGTGATCTACTTGTGTGGTAAAAGTATAGTAGCAGGAATTTCAGTTGAATGATCGCATCCGTTCCATATCAACTTGTTAAATGAAAGTGGGTATTCCTATGAATTTAAAAATGGCTATACGTGGAATCAACCCGATATTTCCCTAATCCTCTCTGTTTATATCCAAGATTCAAGAGACCGACATTTTTGCTTCCTGTTTGGACAAGTCCTACATTTCCGGCACCCTTGTTGAATAAACCAACGTTAAATGCTCCTATGTAAAACATAAAAATTGCAAACATTCGTATAGGGGCGTTTTGCAACAAACTCAGACACTTTTCAAGTAAATTCCGCAAATTCAGCATACCCGTATTTCCAAATCCAATATTGAAACAACCAAGGTTAAAAAACCCTATATTGCAAATTGAAACACTAAATATCGGAATTACATACAAAAAATATTTTAAAATATAACATCACTTTTTTAAACATGATGGAATTGTTTGTGAACTATTACTAATATTTTTACAATTTACCTGGGTTGTACTTGAAAAAGTAGAGCCGTAATGATAAAAACCTATTATAAATTCAAAGCAAAAGATTAAAAATAAATTTGAGCATTTAAATTAATAGTTCCACTAATATTACTTTTCAATACTAAACAATAGTATATACCTTCCATGAAATAGGCGTCATTATGATTGTTTTTCGTATTTGCTTTCGCAATGTGAAGAAAATAACAAGGAAATGTCTTTCTCAGTGAGCCAACTGATTTATAATGATTCACAACTTTGGTTTTTACTTAAAATGATGACTTGCTACAGCAGAAAATTGTTCACTTTCCCTTTCAAATAATCAAACTATACTGAGATATTGAAGGTTTCAAATAAGTCAACTAGGTAGTCTTCTCCAAACAAACGTACATAGGTACTTACTTGAGTTGCTCACGAAGCAAAACCCTATTAAACCAAAAAGTCGAAATTATGCTTCATATGAATAGGTAGTAATACTTGAAGCAAAATACAGACAGATTATACAGCATTTAGTTTCCTTTTGTATCTTTGGTTCACAACCTCTCATTATCCAGGATTGTTTTGGGAGATTTTTTCTTTGATTGCAAGAAGCTTAGAAAACATATCAACTGTTTTATTCAGTACATTTAGGTATTATCATACGCACAGTTATGCTTGAACAAAAAAATGCAGATCTGTAGCATGTTTTTATCAGTCGTTTAAAAAGGTACTCCATGATCATCATACTATTACACATGAAAGGATAATGTCTGACTTCCTTTTTTTTGCAAAAAAAGATAAGTACTCAGCAAAGTGATTTATAATAATTACAAACGATGAAGTTCTTTTAATGATGGAAAGGAGGAGCGTACTCATCATCTTTCCATCATTAATCTAACTAACTCTTCATTTTATGTCTCTGGCCGCACACTGTTCAGCACATGCGTTTGATTGCTCTTCATTATCGTAATTTGCATCGTACCAAATAACTTACCATTGCACCATTATGGCTAGCTAAGTAGTATGAAGAATGCGTTTCACATCACATCTCATTTTTCAACAAATAACTCATATCTTGTAGAAGTGAACTACACAAACTGTAATAAACAACTCTCACTCTCTGCTTCATCCTTGCTCATCTCATCATTAGCATTGATTATTTTAATAAAATTGTTAAACTCATCGTAAAGTGTTGTGATGGAAGGAAGATTTTGGAGTAAACGACTTTGCTTATATTTTTTGCTATAAACCTTTTATGTTA
>JAHZMT010001773.1:0-16572 GCA_027743785.1 Sinhomidia bicolor | reverse complement strand
TCAAGCGTACTTGAGTGTATACCTTCCGGTTACATGTCTACGGGGAAAGCACTTTTCAGTTTGTCTTTCCCTTTCTTCTTCTTTCTCTTCTTCTAGTCATCAACAGCCAAAGCGTGGAAAAAGTTGTGAACTTGTCCTGGCGTCATTACCATCGTAGACGAAAAACAGCAGAGCAGCAACCAGAGAAGAAAAAAAATAAAAGTTTTGATTGAACATCCCAAAGCAAAAACATGCACAGACTCAAAAAAATGCCGATGGTAAATGTGTTTTTGTGTGTGTTTCAACAAACGCAATGTAAACTTTTTTTTTAAAAAACCGACAAAGCCGACAACAGTCACTTTTCTCTTGTAGAGACAGCTCTTGTTTGTTTTGCTGTTGTTTTTGTTTTGCATAAAAGAAAACGTCTACGTTGATTACCACAAAAAAAATATTATTTTGTATTCCAACCTAGCATTTTATTTAAAAATTCTAATAATTTTTTCCCCCAAAATATATTTTTTATTATTATCGAGTATGCTACGTGAAATTAACAAGAAAAGCAGGTTGTTTCAAAAACTCCCATTAAAAATTTTTGTAAACTTTCTAATAATTTGCTATTGGGAGTGGTGGCAAAAGTTTATTTTTTTTAGTTTGAAGATTAGTCTGCTGTCTCTCTTCTAAAAACTTGACACAAAAGTTGGGCATGGAGGAAGGATTATGCTGACTTGGTATTTTTGCTTATCTTGATGATGATGGAGTCTAATGCCTCATCATCAGCCTGCACACAGCAGACTTGAGCAGACCCGTTTTTTTATATTTCCATTGACGATCATCATCCTGATAATCGTCATCGCTAAAAAAATCTCTTGTGTGATTAGAGACGAGTGCAGTCGTTAGCGTTTTTCTTGCTGTGCTCCTACTGCTGCTGTCTGCCAATACCACTTTCCCATTTTTTTACTATGCTCCCAGCAGTTCCCTTTTTTCAGTAACTTTCCTGTCAAAAGACACTTGAAGCGTCTTTTCTATCGTCATCATCGTCATCTTCGATGCCATTCATATTGCAGAAAAAGAGTATCAAAATCTTTCTTACATTTTTTTTCTCCATTCAAAAACAGACGTATCCATCCAAGTTTGCAAGAAGGGATTCGTTTCGATGCAATGAACTGTCCTCTCATCTCTCTCTCTGCCTGCACACAACTCAACTTGTTCCCTGTTTTGACACTATCGGTTTGCCATTCCACTTGGCTGCTTGTTATCCCTATAGCTTAACTACATTTAAACATTATATATATATTTTTTTAAATATATAAAAAATATCGTCGGGAAATTATATATACGCTACACACTCAGCAGGATCAGGATACATGCCATTCTAGACACGAAGATAGCCCGTGTGTACATTTTACTCTGGTGATAGCTCCAAAACTCTGTTTGATTTTTTTGGATGTGTGTATGCCTGCATGCATGTGTGATGATGATAATAACGAAAAGATTGTATGTGCTTATCAAGTAGAAACTTTTTTATTTTCAGCAAAGTTGGTTTGCTAGACTTTTTGGTTGGATCATCCTCCGATGTCAGTGTCGTCGAGAATCAACTGCTAAAGTGTGTTTTTTTTCTTCTTTTGTGCTAGCTCTAGCACTACTCTCACAACTGTCAAATCAACTGACTCAATCTGAAATGGAGAAGGGTCATTTATAATGATCAAGTGGTGAGTTCTTTTTTTTGGAAGGAGAAATGATACACTTATCAGCATCATCATCGTCATCATCATCATCAGCTAAAAGCCTACGAAACTTGTAAAACGCCTTTTATTACTGAACGTATAATATATTCTATGCTTGAAATGCCCCACTGATATTATTATTTTCCGAAAATGGGAAAGTTCTAAATGAGGAGAAATAAAGAGGTTGAGATTATCTAGAAAATATAGCAAAGAGAACAACGGGGTCAGAGTCATCAATGGCAAGTGTCACTTGCCATTCGCGCTGCAATTACAAATAAATAAACAATAAAACAGATTAGTTTCCTTACTACATTAATTATCATTCTTGTTATTATTGCCCCATCATCCAACATACACTTCATTAAACGGAATCACCACTGTATAAATAAAGAGTATTGTTGACTGACGGATTTGCGTCAACTTAACAAAATTACTAAAATACATATAATTTGTCAACGTGCCAAAATAATTGCCGACATAAATTTTCTCTTTTTTTAAAAAAAAGTCTGCTGCTGCTAAACACTCTTTTCTCTCTTTCCATTCACATTTTTCCCATTATCTCATCTATCCATCCATCCATTTACCAGCAAAATCACAGCCAACTACCGATCCGCTGCAATGCACTCAGACTAACAAGCGGTGTCAGTTGACTAAAAATGTAAGCCAAACCACAAAGCAAGTCCTTGCCTACTTACCTTACAATCAATCTGTTTCACTATTGCTTCTCCTCTGCTTTCTCCACTGACACAACAAACAGCGCTGAACAAAATCCTCTGTCATCCGTTCAGCACACACACACACACTGACGAAGCAGCAGCAGCAGTAGTAGCAGCACCCAGTCAACAAAAAAAGAAGAGAGAAAACTAACTAACTAACGTAAAAGCTCAAGCACTTGCTGGGGAAGTGGATGAGATGATGAGAATTAAATGTACATTGAGAGGAGGAAGAAGAAGAGAGAAAAANCAACAAAAAAAGAAGAGAGAAAACTAACTAACTAACGTAAAAGCTCAAGCACTTGCTGGGGAAGTGGATGAGATGATGAGAATTAAATGTACATTGAGAGGAGGAAGAAGAAGAGAGAAAAAAGAAAGAAGAAAATGCGAGCAAGCACACAAGATAATCCACAAGGCTATTATATGCCATCCATAAAATGAGATTGAATGGGATTTGGAATGTGGACTAATATTGTCGTGTTCTTTGATGTAAATGTGTGTGTGCTACACAAAATAATGTGTGTGTGTGTGCATTCTCTCTTCTCAGATAACGAATAAATGTGAGTAAGCCAGTAGTAGTAGTACAGCTTTCACTCTGTTTGCTCTACATACTTTCAACTTGTCCTTATGATGATGATGATGATGACGACGATGATGCCTTGCCTTGCCATTCGCAATTGACGATAAGGTGCTATTTTTTAGTCTTCTATATAGTATTTTTTTAGGTAATGTTCCAAGGAAAAAAATGTTGACACTCATCCCCCATACGTAACGACCACGATAGTCAAAAGGATCTATCTATCCCGACTGGTTTACATTATCGTGATGATCTCTTTGTATACAGTGGAGCAAAAGTGTCATGAAGCCGTAATGAGTTTTTTTTCTTCACTTCAACCACCATCATCATACCATATACTTATTTACGCAAGAGTGCATAATACATAAAACATACATTTTTTATTATTACATTTTTTTTGCTGTTGTGTAATAATGTGTAATGCTATTAGTACAGAGAAAAAAACGACAAGCAAGTACACTGTATTATTATTATTATTATGTTTATGGGGGGGGCTCGTTCAAAGACATTTTTTTTGATAATCATTTTAGCTCTACTAGCTTAAATTCAGTCGATAAAATTCAGTGCATTCAGTTTTTCTTGCTCACGTTTTCTTTTCTCTGGTGATATCCATGTCATCATCATACAGTGTGTCATCATTAATAATGTAGGTAGTAAGTAGTCTTGTGCATTCACAAGTTTTTTTTTGAAAGGAACAAGTCATTAGGGAACAACGACACTCTTTGTCTGTCATCCTGCCTGCTGCGCATAAAGGTGTAAAATCTTGTAAATGCATATAGTACACCAACTTGTTTATATACAAGAGTAAATGAGCAAAAGAAAACAACCAAATTTTACCTTGAGAATATCCACTGATTTGTAAGACTTTGGTTCTGTTTAGTAAATTTAAAACGATGGTGAAAACTCACACTATATCAGGTACAGATTTTTCAAGGATGCGTTCCAGTTGATAATAAACAATTATTATATTTATAGAATTTTGAATAAATAATTATATAGCATTCTACATTATTAGCAACTAATTATTCCCAACACTGTCTGCAGAAAAGTTTGCACAAAAAGTTGGTCACAGTCAACTCCTTTCTTGTAAGCCCCGCCACACTCGTTGGAGCAAGACCGTTGCTGCTGTCTATCCGCAGCCGGCTGCATATTCTCCACGGACAGGCTTTCTCTAGTACGGCGTCTCCACTGGCAAGTCGCTTGCACCACCATTTCCCTCCCGAAGATGGTGGAACCACCTGCTGCACTAGTATCGATCCCCTCTCTCCCTCCCCCTCTCTGTCTCTCTGCTGTCCTGTACCAGACAGGAAAAAAATGTTATCTACTCTTCTTCTTCCTACCAAACTACAAACATGTTATGTTTTATTACCTATAGAATACATTTTGACCATTCATACCTTACATTCATCAGCCTATCTACATAGCTCTACCTTTCACCACCTCAAAAAGATCCATATAAATGTATACAGCGAAATATCCGTCCAAAAAGGAAAACATGTTGTTGTGATGATGATGCTGTTGTATAGTAGTACCTAGCCAGCATATTATACACACAGCTCTCTTCCACTTTCTCTTTCCATCTTGATCTATTTTTGTGTCTGCTCTTTCTCCTGCTTTCTCCACCATTGCTTTTTTGTCTTCACAATCACCTTGCTTGCAGGACTAGAAGCACACAAGTTTTTTTTTTCTTTTTATACACAAAAAAATAAAATAAAATAAAGCAAAATAACATCATCTACTGGGGTTTTTTTACCTTTCCACTTTACTTACTTACCTTTTTCTTCATCCATCCATATTGCAGTTTATTTAATACACTAAAACTCAAGTAAATATACAACAAAAGAAGGAAGCATTCAAACCAGCTTTTTTACAACTTTCACTTCTCTCTCTCTCTCTCCTGCTGTTGTCGTTGTTTTTTTTTCTTTACTCGTTATCCTTTCACTTATATTATTTGTTTTTCATCTTGTGTTGCTGCTGCTGCTACTGCTTCAGCCAAAATAATAATAATAATGTTTGACAACACTCTACCTATCTATATCTACCTACATCTTTATTTTTAGGGGTTTCAACACAAGAATATATATTTGTTTTCTTTATTTTTTTTTGTATTTTCACGCACAACTGTGCTCCCAACTTTCCTTATAAAAGTATTTACCATCGCTCTCTAAGAATAAAACAGAAATAATCTCCAAAACAAAAAGACATACATATTTTCACACTTTCTCTTTATTTTCTTTCTCCTCTTTTCTTTATTTTCCCCTCTCTCCCTCTCTCCTCATAAAAAAAACTTGGTCTCTTTCCAATCATCATAATTGCATTCTTCACCTTTTCACAATACCTGCAAGGCAAAAAAAGAAAGGAGAGAAAAGTTGCGAGTTTACGTGCTAAGTGATCCAGTTGAATATCCTGCCACCGCCACCACCATCTACCACCACTTCAATCCCTAATATTTCTAATAGTGTCATCATCATCATCATCCTCCTCCATATCTCCTCTCCAAACCTCTTCACACCATTTCAACGACAGATATATCTATCCACACGGAACAAAAGCTTCTTGTTATACTCCAAATCAAACAAACCTACTCTCGTTTTACTACTACTCCACTGTTTATTATACCAGTTTAGTACACAAAACAAAAATACTTGCACATCCCAAAAAAACCGAGAGATCGATACCACCAGCTTTATATATACCCGAGTGTCTTCTTGCCAATATTTTTTTTCTTCCGTTTTACTATTTTCCATCCAAATTGAAAGATCCAATTATCCGCACCTTTTTTTGTGTGTACACCTGAAAATATAAAAAAAACTAATGTGCGTGACAGCATTCATCATCATCATCCAGATTTGCATGTAGGGTTCCAGGTGAATAAAAAGAGAAAATAAACTGTCTATATAGACTTTTGTGCTGGACTACTGGACTAACAAACAACAAGTAGAAAAGCAGAAGAGACGAAGAAGAAGGGAACAAAAAAAACAACTACGCGCTTGCTAATTTGTTTTCCTTCCCTTGTCAGAGAACCACCAAGTCTTTTTTTCTCTCACATATATACCTACCTATTCTTCTTCCAAAACCAATAACCAGCCATATGTGCATCTTTGTTGCAAAAGGCCCATCTGCTGCTCCAACTGGCTTTTTAAGCTGGGCTAATTTACCTCGCATTAATAATATTACTAACAATAATGTTCCATCATCAAGCAGCAGCAGCACACTTGCCACTTGTTAGACCACTTCCACCACGACCAGGGCGAAAATCTTGTTGTGACGAGCCGTCAAGGCTTACTACGGGCATTTCCATTGCCGCTACTGCTGCTGTTGGCTACCAGCAGCGCACCTGTCCATAATAAAGAAGGAAAGGTAAGAAACACACACCTATACTATTATTTCCTTTTAGCTTTACTGCTTCAGTCTTCAATTTGGTGGCATGATATGATATAGTAGTATAGCGAATCAATACAAAACTAGCTTTAGATTTATCCACATAGCCAGCTAGCTAGCTAGAGCACTTGTGTGAAAGCATGAAGAATGTTTTACAGCTAATTTATTACAGTGTTGTCCGCTTGCTTTCCTACAACACATCATCATCGTCACAGAACATGAGTGCAAACTCTTTGCTTTTCTTCCGCACAATTAGATCCGTAGTAGTGGTAGTAGCTGTACGTAAGTACACACATACACACACTGCTGGCTGGGTGGTATCTCAACTATCAAAATTGTTGACGATGACGATGATGATGATGATACAGAATGTGAGATAAATGCGCCTATAAATTTGTGCGGAATGCTTGTTATTATTTATTATTATTATTATTATTCTGCTGTTGACCTACTTTTATCATTTACCGACTCTGGATAAAGCAAGCAAGCTAGAGCTAGCTCTAGCGCTTTCATCTTTTATGTTTCTGACAGGAGCATGCAAAAAGCATCCCATGCATTGAAATATTAGCAGCAGTAGCAGTGGTAGCAGTATTTTTTTTTTTTAGAAAACAGCACTTTCTTAACCACTTTACATGGGAGTCTGTGTGAAATGGATAGCATTTGCACATCTGTTGCTTAATGAAAATTTACATAATATACGGAAAGCATGCATGTATGTATGTATGTTATAGTAGATAATATATTATACCACCACACACGTTTATTATTATTATTATGTTATATATCGCCTACATAAATTTTCTTCCATTTTCATATTTTTTTTTATCTTCTGCAGCAACAACCTCTATTCACTTTGCTCTCTCTCTCACTTTCTCTCTCTCTCTCTCTGCTACGTTATTCCCCACTCACTGTATATATCTTTACATCGCATTTTTTTGCTCGGCATCTTCCTCTTCTCTTTATAATAATAATAATAATATATACAAACACTCCATATCCCATCCATCCATCTATTCAACCTGCCTGCCTGCACAAATATATATATACTTACTTACTTACGCACACACACACACAGGGAATATATATATATATAGAGCAGCCAGCAGCCTATACTAAATTTTCCTGTCTTCCTTCCTTCCTCTCTCTCTCTCTCGTCCAACTATATATTTTCCAACGCTTTTCCCAACTTTCACTCGGATTTCTTTTCACTTGGCTGGCAGTCTGTCCCGACTCATCGAGGAGGACAGAAGGGATGCTCAGTGAGGCATTTTACATGATGGCGGAGTCTCTGGGCGACGAACCAGACTTCTCAACGTTCGAGAACAAGACGGGACTCGCGGAGGACATGAAGTTTTTGGCGTCCATGCCGGAGCTGTGTGACGTTACCTTTCTGGTGGGAGATACGCGGGAGCCTGTGTGTGCGGTGAGAGCGGTTTTGGCTGCGAGAAGCAGGTAATAGTAATAATAGTAATAATGTCATCATCACACCTAACAAGATAAATAAATAGCTTTTCATGATGAGGGCAGTGTAAACATTGCCGTAGACAGAAAGAGAGGAAGACTACAGAAAATTGCGTTTGCTTTCTCTCTGTTGGCAGCAGCAAGCATAAGAAGAAGCAGTAGTAAAACTTGTTTAATTACTAGAGTGAATTTCTTCCTGTGATGCTTGATTTTTTTGTACAGGGTGTTCTACAAGCTACTGTACCAGCAACCGTCACCACAAAAGAAGAAGGACACGCCAAGAAGCGAGAACAAGTTGAGATTATTTCTGAAACGGAGCTCGGAGCCGCTGCTGAACATGCAAAACCAACCTTCTAAACCATCAGTAAGTTATTCTTGCTAATTATTAAATTCTATTTCCTACTTAAGACGCATATTATATTATTACTACTATTATTATAGCCATCTTTATCAGCAACGTCATGCAAAAAAATCAAATCTACTCAAGCTCATATTTTTAAAGAAAGAAAAAAAATCCAAAAAAAGTGAATTTACTTTGCTTCATTGCGCTTTGTCATTAGTACCAAACTCGATCCAACTGGTTTTTGGCGTTTACTTTTACTAATGAATTCTGAGAACGAATAACCTACATATATATAAAGTCATATATACTCTTTGCAAAATGATATAGCTATATACTGGTCTCTTCTCAAATTTCACTCTTTTTTTCTCTCTCTACCCGAATAAAAAAAATAAGAGAGTACTTTTGAAAATCAAAAAAAATATACATCTTCCTTTTCCCAGCAGTGTGAAAAAAAATCCTTTGAAAAAAGTAAGAGAACCTGCCTATCTAATTCAATTTTCTCCATTCTATGCACACACTATACCATATCCTCTCACTCTCTCTCTCATTCTTTAAGTAATATTCTCTTTGAAATACCCTTTCAAACACGAGAATCATAAAAGCATCAAAAAAATATTATTACCATCATGTTATGATCATATCAGCAGCGCAAATTGTATTACCACAAAAAAAAAGTTGCAATGTGCTAGACTCCCTTTCATTATTATTATTATTATCATATCATCATCATCATCATTATCATCATATAATGCTCATCATCTCTCCATCACCTTTTTTTCCATTGTCGCTACATTATAAAAAAATGAAAAAGAAAAAAAATCTTTTCCTTTCTCGTTATTATTTTTTTTCTTCTTCATCTCCAAAAAAAGGAACATACATTATGCATAGAACATAATAATATTATATATGTTTTGAAAAAAGAAACATGAAAAAAATATGCTATGAAAAATAATTACATTTAAAAAAATAATAATAAATTTAATGTTATATCTTCATCTGTCTGTTGTACATGTACATCTCTCTCTCTCTCTCACTCTGTCTATCTCAATCTTTTTTATATGCATATTTTCCGTCGTGGAAATAATGACATTATAGCGAGGATTTCAACATCAACTCTCAACCATCTCTGAGGTGACTTGTTCTTCTGACTTGCTCTTTATTTCTTTCTCTCTCTCTCTCAATCTATCTATAAAATATACGCACACACTATATTTTTTTATACATACACACATACATACAAAAATGTTATATATACAAAGACAGACATACATAAAAATTGAACTAATGTACTAAAAAAACAGTCCCATCTTTCTCATTTTTTAAAACATTTTTTTTACATTTCTCCCAAAAAAACTCATCTTTTTCGTGTATCGCTTATTGTTCTTCTACCTCATCACAAAATGCTTTTGTGTTTCCTTCAAGTTGTTGTCGTATATTATTTTTTTCCTACTGTCTTGTCTTTCACTCTTTTCATTTTCTCTCTCTCTTGCTCTGTCTCACTTTCACTCTGTGTAGATAAATAATGTTTCTGATTCTACCAAGTATAATGTCTATACTTTGTATGTCTGCCCACCTATAAATATGTATATACTTGCACACAGCGGAAATAATAGATGTAACCTTTTCCTGGCTTCTATTTTTCTTCTTCGTCGTCGTCTACTTCCCTGTGTTGTGTGTGTGTCGTCATTCATCTTCCCCCCATATTTTTTTCACTTTTCGCCACGTAATATTGATTTTGGCATGGGTTAATTAAAACTCACATTTCTAACTTGTTGTGACTGTACTGGGCTGCTACATGATGCCTTTTCTGCCTGCTGCTCTGGCTGATGAGAATGGGATGTTGCCGTTTGTATATTTTGGGTCTAACTTTCACTTCACTCTTTTCCCTCTCTCTCTCTCTGTGTGTACCTTGCTTTCCCTTTCTCTATGTCTTGTCATGTGGAAACATAATGCATTTATTATGCTACCGTTTATCTATGCGAATATATATTTCTTAGACATCAGTAAAGTACTTATGAATATTCTATGGAGCTTTTTTCCTCTACTTTTGTCATTATTACTATTATTATTATTAGTATCGTCATCATCGCCATCTCTTCCTCTTGCCCGCTGGTGCTCTCTCGCTAGCTCGCTCCCTCGTTCGCTGCTGCTGCTACTTTCCTTTTTTTACACATCTTCCTTGTCTTTTGAAAACAACATCCCCTCATCACTTTCTCCCATTTCCTTTAGAAATGCTAGTAATAATAATAATAATAATATATTTATGCCTTTTAGTCCTTATCATCATCATCATCAACATCATCATCATGTTCATGATTATGAAGAAAACCTTTTTAGCCATGTTTTTTTCTCATTAACTGAAAAAAATGAGAGACTACCAGCAGCAGCAGAGCTAGCGCTTTCTCTTTCTTTCTTTTTCTGTGTGGTGACCTCAATTAGATATAATAACGTTATTGTGTACATAAGGCACAACTGGGTTCTCCCATTCTTTTGTCGTCCTCTCTTCTTTTTAAAAAAATATATGTATATATATACCTGAAACCTTACTCTTGCAACATTTTATTAATTTTTTATATTTTTTTATTTACCATTATATTCATGGCTGTCGCACAAGTTAGTTTTTTTGTCTTGTCCGGACCTCTTCTTGAATGTAGGTAGAATTGCATGCAGGGCGTAGTTAGTAATACTAACTAAAACAACTATATCATTTCTTGTGAATGCACATACCCACAAGAAATAACGCTGAGAATGAACATCTCTCTGTTACTTGTGTGCTTATCCAGCAAGAGCTAAAGAAGTAGCAGTAGTAAATCTCTTGCCAGGACAAGGACAAGTTGTAAGTAAAAAAATATATATGTAATTTCTTGGGATCAAGTCGTGCACGATTATTGTTTGCAAAGAGACATATGTACGTACTAAATATTATTATTATTGCTGCTACTATCATTATAGTGTTCTTTAGACTGCATGACTATAATAATTGACATGTTGTTAGCCCAAGTGAATCCCAACTTGGGATTCCCGAGGTCAACCACAAAAAAAATGTAGTTTAGGTACATACTCATGTACGTATATCCGTTCGTTAACAAAAATGTCATGTTATCGTAGGAAGAAGCAGGTTGGAATTTGGAAAAGAAGCATCATAATTGAAAAATCTTCCCTGGATAATAACTTGGTTGGTTGGTTGGTATCCCTGTATTACTTATTATAACGGCACATTGTTCTCTGTCACGTTTCCAGTTTCCAAAAAAATATAAATAAATTTCACACAATAATAATTGTGTGCATGGTAGGTTGGTAAATCTCAATGTAAACAACTCTCCCTGATTAATCGGGAAGCAGTCAAAAAAAAACAATGTACAATAATTATTATTATTTTTAACTAGAGTACCCTTCTTCCCCTCTCATTTACCTAAATACCCATTATTATTATTTATTACACATAATTATTACCGTTTACTGTTGACTGACTAAATAACTGTTTAATGTTTTAAACTGTTCTTGACTTCCTTGTTTTACACTACTTTGCAAGGACTTCAAGGTTTATCTATAATTTTTTTCCATAATAAGTTGCAACTAGCATTTTAGCTGGATTTTAATTATATATTCATAAATAAATAAATAAATAATCTCTCCTTGTTTTTCCGCACATTGTTGGTACCGGCTTTCCCCTCTCTTTCGTCGCACAAAAAAAAAATAATAATCGTGTACTCGGTGACACGATCCAGTTTTGCTGTTGTTATCTCTTCCACTTTTAAAGACCAGTTGTCAGTTGAAAAAAACTCTATTTAGAGAAGTAGACTAAAAATATATTCTACTTAAATCTATATAGCATCTGTCGCTGTCTATCTCTTTCTCTCTGTCTCTCTATCTCTCTCTCTCTATCTATCTCTATCTCTCTCTATTAGCCTATCTCTCTAGTATCCGCCAACGTTTCTTGCATCAACATTATTTGTTTTCAAAACCTGCTCCAAAAATTCTACAAATAAATTATTCTCTTCTGTTTTCGAACAAGTACAAACTGTTGATTTTCAAAAATCAAATTTTTAAAAGTTAATGGTAAATAAATGTTAGTATTGTTATTATTATTATTATTTCCGCTGTTTAAAAATAATTGATCAAAACCTCAGCCTCAACAGCATCAAACCCTGATTATTGAGGAGTTCGAGCCAGACGTCTTCCGCCAACTGATTGAGTATATTCACACGGGCTATGTCACGTTGCAACCGCGAACGCTATTGGGTAAGCACACGTGCTATTATTAAATTGGACAAAATTGTCTTGGGAAAAGTGCAGAGAAAATCTATTTAAAAGATTTTTCCTGCCTTTTTCAAACGATGATGATGATGCCAATGATGCTGATGACTTGGCAATTTTCAAAAAAAGTTTAAAAAAATATAGCATCTAAAAATAGCCCACACACAAGAAAAAACATTACTATATGAATAAAAAATGCTATGCAATAATTATATATTGTACTTTTTGCTGTTATCTTTTCTTCTTTTTTTTTGTTATAACCCCACCGTTTTTATATTTTTTTCCATGAAAAACTTTTATCCAATCCTCCACCACCAACTTTATTTTCATTTTAAAAAAATTATTGTACTCACTCCTCACTCACCACCACACAGGTATTAGAATTTGTGGATGAACATGGGACCGAAGTTTTGAATTTGGGATCATTTACTTTATTACCACAACATGTTGTGCGCTTGATTCTCGTCAGGGAAGAGCTTAAAGCGGATGAATTTACAAAGTTTCAGGTACAAACTCTGATTATTATTCCAGTTGTAGTGGTAGTAGTTGGTATGTTTTTTGTTATCGTCGGATCAATACGATAATAATAATATGAATGGAATAAAATGGATTGTTTGTATTCATAAAATAAAGTTTTTTTAAAAAATTCCTTTTCTGTGTTTTATTATTTTTCGTGGGAACTCTGCAGGCTGCTTTGATGTGGAGCAAAAAGTATTGCGACAACAATCCTGAACTTCAGCTAAAGGATGTTATAGGTAAAGTAAGCCTTTTATTATTATTATTATTTTAGCGGATTCCACAAAAACATTTCTCTCTCTTTTTATTTATCCGGTAAAAACATCTTTGTACATTTATCTATTTATTTATTATTTTTGTACCGCTCTCTGTTTTCAGCAAACTTTTTGGAATACATTCAGTTTCACAAGATCCCCGCAAACGTACTGATGAAAGACATTCATCCCCTTGGAGTAGTTCCCTATCACATTGTGATGAATGCACTTGCTTATCAGGTCAGCTCCCTAACTCAGAACGACGATGATGAGCCTGAGATTGACACTTAGAAAAAAAAAGCTGACGTTGTTTGTTATTATTATTATTATTTTTAATTGTTGCATAAATTTATAATTAGACACATATACCAGTATTATGGGTATATATATATAGGTATATATATATTAATGATGATGATCATTATCATTATGATGGTGTAGCATTTTTATTAGTAGTGCTAGAAGAGTATGTATATTAATTATACATCAACAATAATCAGCTTCTCATGAGATTGATCCGTACTGCAATACTAACTTACTACTACTTTGAAGAAGACATTTTTTGAGATTACCCATGCGACTATAATTATTACATATTTAAATTTGTAGAAATAACTAGCATTATGTCGTGTTCTCTTCTCTGCTCTCCGCAGGGTCAACTACTTCGTATACAAACCAAAAATTTAAGAAAAGCAAAAGCTACACTCAGACATGAATTTATACACTTATTAAATTTAATAGATTTGTGTAAGAAAAATATCAACAATTTGGACAAAAGCATAAAAAAGTACATACATACATATTTGAAAAAATAATAATCATTGGATAAATTTATGGGTATTTAAAAAAAATTTTTTGTAAGGTTAGAGTTTATTATTATAGTCAGTAGTGAAACTGAAATGTGCATAAAAATACAACTGATGATGACGCTTAGTTTGTAACACTCCAACTAACTATGCAATGATCGATCGCGATACTATTATTTATGCAGTACTACAGCATATTATATAGTGTATATAGATTAATAATTAAATTATTATTCAATATTCAGGGTGATAAAATTATAATGAACGTATGTAGTTTGTAGACAATAATTCCTTTTTTTATCTACTCGGAGGGGCGCACCAGTTTTTTTAAACTGTTAAAAAATAATATGATTTTTTGCTGCTTTCAAAATTTACACAGAAAAGAACACACAAAATAATTATGATTATTATTATAAAACATTTAAAAAATATCTTTTTAAACCTTCCCCGTGAGATTTTATAACACACTTGTTTGGTATTTTTGTAGTTGTCCTCAAAGAAAAGACAAAAGAAAAATCTGTGCGAAAAAACAGAGAAAAGAATAAGAGAGTTTTACATGATAAACCCCTTAATTATTATTATTGTGGTGTGTTACCCTTGTACTCCATCATAGGCCGACCCAACTTCTGTCGACCCTGCAAAGCTATCGCCAAATCGACCCCGACGACAAACAGGGGGTGGTCGATCCATGAGTGTGCAAAGCTCTCTGGATCCGTACGGTAGCAACACGACGTTGGCGTCTTCTGCAAGCAGTGAAATGGACACGAGCGGACGCAAGAGTTCGGGTGGAGATGGTGATACACATAGTGGCTCACCCCATACGAAAAACTCAGGTGCGCTTTTGTGCTAGCATTGCAGTAGTATAGAATAGAGTAGTCGTTTAAAAAAAAAGAATAGAAATGTGTGTATGTGTGTTTGTCTGTCTGTAGAAAATAATTTAAATTGAGACAAAGTTAGAACCGTGTTTTAGAGTTGAATTATTGCTTTAAATTTTTTTTTGTAAAATTTTGGATTTTTTAAACCCTTAATATGTTTTATAAATATATTTTCTCCAGTAAACTGTGCATGTGCAATGGCAGTAGTAGAAGTAGTAGCATTTTTGTCAGAGTTGTTGTTTTTTTTAATTTGATGGAACAGTTTGTATTAACGTATGACTTCTACTTACAGGTACGCTTTTTGAAAGGGTACCTCTAAAAGCTGTACTTGGCAAAGATTCCTCCGCCTCTTCTTGACCTATACGAAAACCAGTGCCAGATATAGATTTCGAAGAGGATTTTCCTGAAGAATTTCTTTGGTGAACCCACAATATTGAGAATTATTATTATTCCTAAAACTTGAGAGAGAAAACACACAGTGGATAAAAAAAACAGTACACATATATGTATATTTTAAAGTATATTTTAAAAACAAAAAAAAATATATAATTATAAATTTATAAACACGTTTTAATTTGCACACACAGAAAATGATATATATATGAAGAAGAAGAAAAAGAAAAAATATTAATGACCTGTATATACTTTTACTATGTATAAATATATACCACTATCATATACACATTTCTATATATATCTAGTCAACATTAGAGTAAGAAAGAACAAGATTTTTTCAAAAAAAAAAACAACCTATTTTTGATTTGCCACACCCAATGACTAATTATTTCGATTAGTAACTTGAGAGAAAAAAGTCAATGACATTTTACAGTGAAAAGAAACCTGGATGCACACCCTCCGAGGATATTTTTTCATAATGTTTTTGGAAATTTTTTTAGCAATTAAAGTACATATAATATACCTCTACATATTAAATTGTATTACATTATAAATGTAAAAGAAGCGTTATATATACCATACCTAATACCAGTGTAGGTATTTATTAATTATTAGTAAATTATTTATGATTACCAAAAGTTGACGATAATAAATATGTATAATAATATGTATTTGTTATCATTTTATTATGACATTAAAATGATTCAGGGTCAAACACAGTCTTCTTAAAAAGAAAATTGTGTATTTTAATTTATAATTATTAATTATAGTGGATTTTAATTTTATAAAAAGATAGTGTGCCATTTTTTAATATGATGTATTATTGTAATTGTATATATATATATACGTAAATGTGAAATTGCCATCAAAAAATACAAACCTTTAAAAAAATTGCAGAGTTTTGTTGAAGAGTTGCAAAGTAAATAAATATGATTGCGTGTGTGTTGTTCTTGTTGTTGTTGTCTGACTAATTGCTTTTGTGTTTGGGATTTTTTAAAGCTTTTATTCACAAAAATAAAGCTTAATGATAACAAATAATGGTTTTTTTCAGTATGCTATGCTACAACTACATTTTTTTTACTATCATTAAAATAATTATTATATAATTCTAGGTAAATAGGTACGGATAATAGGTAGGTATGTAGGTAGGTATATATTTTACTGTACGTAGGTATTCTCCATCAGCATTATCATTATAACGTCATTATATCATCATCATCATTTTCTTCATCTCCCTTTTTATATAACAAGCCATTTCATATTATCATACAAAACTTGAATGATTTTTAT
>JAHZMT010001772.1:0-12714 GCA_027743785.1 Sinhomidia bicolor | reverse complement strand
CCGGGAAAACCAGTTCCGAGGTGATGTGAAAGTGGTACTATTCTACTACTAGTATATATCGTGCCATAAATTGGTGAATCGATTGCAGCATTTATAATTGAGACGGAAAATCCGGCACGTCAATGAAAATAATCTGTTGTATAACTGAGCACTGGTCTAAAATGCACATATAGATTTTTAAAACCGCTAAACCACAATGTGTAATCACACAAGCCAAAGGTATCAGCATTCATCCAAAATCCATATTATTTTTTTATCATTACTTGTGGTCTCCGACATGGTAATTACTGGGATTTACTATTGAGAAGCAATGAGAGCACCATGAGAGTTTAATTAAAATGACCAACCAACTTGAAGAATCAATTAACGAGTATACCTAGCATAAAGCATAATAATAATAGCTCAAGCAACTTATGTGTGTGTGCACTGTGCATTTACATAACTCTATTTTTAACTTAACCTTCTCTATAAAAACGGGGTATGCACTCCCACTCCAACATTACATTGTTTTTTTTATCATTTTGGTATTGGGAAATTGAGTAATTACATGAGGTTGTGTTCCACGTAAAAGCAAACAAATAACACTAGCTCTAAAGATCATTAATAAGCCATATAATAAAACTAGTCGACATGTAGTAGTTCAGTATATAGCTTTTTTACTGTGCCTCTTCTATTAATAATCTATTATTAGTCAGATCTGATGATAAGACACGCTCAATGAATTCAATATACATTATTTTTGCTACTTCTATAGTTTTAATAGTTACACCAATATTATATTTTTACACAGGCATTGCTAATAACCTGTGAGGCTTTGCATGCCTACCTACACATAGATATATATGCTTAATATTATTAATACCTATCTAAATCTAAAGTGCTACGATGATCTTGCAGTTTTGAAGTTCAACAAAAGTGCAGGTAAACGTTTTAGCGCACCTTGATTTAACTGTTGTGAGTACACAAGATTATTGGCATGATGGAACACAAAGTTTACTTCAGTTTAAGTTACATAATCCTTTCAAGCCATAAATTTAGTAATAATGTGCTGATGACGGTAGAAACTTTGCAGTGTCATTTGAGATGCATAATGCATGTATAATTAATAGCACATACTCACACTTCTTTCGATTTATTTAGTTTTTTTTGTGAAATTCATTTAATCAATCAAAAGCATTTTTCATTAAAGTACGGCAATCAATGAGATGAACAATCAATGATCACACATCAGCAGCTCATTAAACTAGTGCTTTTAAATATTACACGCACAATCATCTATCTAGGGATATCAACACAATCCATTTTAATTATGTACTTCCCTTGTTATCGTAAATTAAAATAGGTACTGTTTCCTTTCATACCTGTCTGTTGTAATCTAATGAATGTAAAAAACATGTTTATTGATTTAACTAAGTCATTAAATTTGATCATAAGCATTGTCGCACGGTTATAAAATACCAAGAGAGTTCAAATAGGAACTTTTTTGATTACTTGGCGGCATTTACCTACTTCATATTCTGGCGGAAGGTAATAATAAGGTATGTACTCATTATGAGAAACAAAAGAGAAGGTTTTGTTTCAGCGAAAATGTTTCCATCAAAATTTTTTAAATTAAATGTTCATTATTTACACACGCAAGCGAAAAATGTTTTAGAAACTATGTAGCACAATAAGATTTGTGTTTGCTGCCTTTCTGGAGAAATCAAATAGCAGAAATTATTATCCAAAAAATGTTATGTCATATGAGGATTTTGAGACTCGACAAAACTGTCAAGAGTCACGTCACCCCATTTTAATTATGAGTATTGCGTGACTTATCCGAGTGAAAAAGAAAATTGTCCTTGATTCTTTTACGAATGAGAGTAATATTAAGATTGAGAGGATTACTTGACCCATTTTAAGGGAATTAATCATATCTGACATACTTTGTTGTTATATTCATAAAAGGTTGATTACAACTTTAATAACCCGTTTGTGGAGGGGTTCCCTTGCAAAAATTTATGCAATAAATACACAGTACATTCGGTTAGATTATTGGATTACCATTAAAAGACCGAAATCAAAATGTTTTGCTCTCCATTCTATATCCCTTCGCAGACCGGACCCTTAAGATTTCTTTTAACTGAACCCATTCGTTCAATTTTAAACTGAAAGGTAAGTAAATCGACAGCAACAATCTCTGTAGCCGGGCTCAATTTCCATCGGAGTTTCAATTTGTATGCTATATTCAATCATCGAACAAATGTAGAGCTTCGTCCGAAACATTTTTTTCCTTCATTTTCATAGCCAAGAAAAGCTGTGCATGCCATCATCTTTATTTTGATGCTACTTATTATTGTATGTGTATTATGTTATGTTAATTTCAATACAAAGTAAATACAAGAGATGTCCTCATCGTTTAAGCATCAACTGCATCTCGCTGTTCTAAACCAACTTAATGAACAACTTATTATAGCCTAACCACTAATTGGTTGCAACTCCACGACTTGAATTTAACCAATTATATCATCATTGTCATACTGAACAAATGAGTGAAAAGCTTTTGTTAAAAATTTTCAAAGCAAATAGGAAGTTACCTCAATGTTGACAGTTATCACATCACATTCAGGAATTCAACTTCTTTTCAAAAGTAAAAATGTTGAAACAAAATTTTCAATTCAAAGTTTAAAAGCAATGATTTATTTGTGTCATGTAGACTGTCTATTTATTGCCTAAAGATGCGTAGGACAGGATAATTTTTAACTGCTTACATCATCATCATCTTTTACCCATTATGCCAAACCAAGAATCAGGCAAATTGTACGTCGACAGGTGTTTGGAGTAAGTATGTATTATCAAATGTACTACCAACTGCATTAAACTGCAAACTTAACGTACTATTTTACCTTTGTTTAATTTTTTACCTCCGAAATAAATAATCACTAGCTAAAGAAATGAAGCTACGCTTTGAGTCAGTAAGTAAGTATCAATATGCCCCTATAATCTTAACAATATAATAGGTGTAACATAATTGCTCTTGGAGGCCAATAAAAAGTAGTAATACAAAAGATGAACAATGACAATATAATATAATTTCCACTTATCAATCCCGTGATTACCAATTTTCACAATAAATTTACTTTATTTTAAATTTACAATAATATTTACAATTCTTACAGTTCAACGTGTTTCATGTTTCTTTTCCATTTCCAGCAACCAAAAGTTCCAGACTCTTTAGTAAATTCTGAATTTTTAGACTTGTTTCAACGCCATTGTTAATACCAAATCCCAATGGTAAGCCTGCGCGATGGAGAGAAAAAAATTCTTCGTTGACATGAAAGTTCCTGCTTACAACTTTTAACAAAAGGGGTAGAAATAAATTAATTTCTATTTTCATTAACTGGTAATTGTGAAGCGAAGCAGTGAAAGTGCGAGTGAACAAATTGGCATTTAAGCAATTTTAAAAATGAAAGTGTTTACTGATGTGGATTTCATCAGAGTGACTGGACATCGGCTCAAAAAACGTATTATTTGTATGTCCCTGATAGTAATATTGGCTGTTTTTATATTAGTTTCCGTAATTAGCCTGTGGGTGGCTCTTGAATACGGGGTGGACCATCTTGGAATATTTTTGTATGTTTACTTTTTTGTCGTGGCTTTAATCTGTATTTACGGTTTTCGCAAAACATGGAGCGACTACTTGTTATATTCAAGTTCCCGTCGTCAGTTTGGGGTTTTGCCAACAACAACTGGTTTTCAAAAGATGGAACAGTGTGATTCTTGGAGTAAAGTTTACTAGTAGTCAATATTTCGTAACGGCGAAGGGTAAAAATGCATAAAACTGTGTACGAAGAAGATCTGGATTTTAATAACGTTTATTAGTAAAATTTTCAACATGGTTGGTTAATTTATTACCGGATCAAGCGATCAATCATTACATATAAAAGGGAACATTAGATTTTTTCGTTACGGGTAAATAAGCAATTCCTGCCCGTTTTAATCTAACCTGTCATAAAGGAAGTATTTTAGGCATAAACACAAACACATGTATGTATGTATTGTTAATTTGATCTTGTTTTAATATCTCAATGTATGATCATAAACTTGTTCGAAAATTGATTTTGAATTTTTCTGTTTTATTGTAGAATTCCATTGAACAATAGAAAGAAAAGACAAAGTTGCAAGCCTGTTTTTTTTTAAAAAAAGCCTTCCTTTATTGAAGCCGTTGCAACAACGAAACGCTTGACACTGCACTGATTTTCGCAAGCGCTCTCTATGAGATGGCATTGTATTCTTGGGAAAATTAAAGCAGAAGTAGTTTTTTACCCAAACAACTTGATGGGGTTGCATCAAGTAAACTGAAGTAAAAAAGCGAGAAATCTATGCAGTGTTGGTTGTGTATAGAAAGACTTTCTAATATACGTGTAGGGGTAACATAGTGCTGGTTTACTCATGCAGTGGTAGTAAAAGTAGGATAACAAGTGATTATATGATATCACTCAAGTATGAAATAGTGTTTAACATAGCTTTTTTTCTGAATATTGTATATACAGCAACTCAAACATCCGTATTTTTGATCCGTCAAGCTCTTGTCAACATATGGAAGAGTACTAGACTAGTAGTAAAGTAAGTGCTTAATAATAACACAAGTCCAACTTACTTGTCTACTTTCAGCAGATAGAATGAAGCAAAGAATGCAGTTATAACTTACAAGTGCAGGGTTTGATTTGTCACAAGTATTTTTCTAGCGTAACTTTAAGCTGTAGTTTTAATACTAACACGTTCAACCTTATTAGCCTTAAGTCTCCGTGTGGGCCGATATTGATATTGATACGAAAAGTAATAGTAATTAGATCCTTTGGGGATTCTCGCTCTGGTAAATTATTAACCATAAACCATGTATAACAAGCCATTTAATTAGTTCATCCCAGCAGGAAACATCTGTGCATTTTGGATTAGTGAAAGAGTGAGAACTTTAATAGCATTAGTTTTGTAATGTTCGTCACTACCAGATATAAGTGCATATCAGCGTATAGATAGATTAATATATGGGCATGTGATTGTCATTTTTCTTTTTTTGGTATTATTAATAATAACTGTATCCAGTATATTCTGTCGTTTTTGTGCATGCTCGGCATTTTTACGAGTAACCCAAATATTCTGTCTGATAAATGATATATGCCTGTTTTGTGCTCTCTTTTCGTTAAGTAAATATCACACGTCTACTTTTTCAAGAACAAGAATAATTAATAGGTCTGTGGATGTGCCGAATTCTAGGATAAATTTTATAGTTGAGTTAGACTTCGATTTGAATGTACAAACTAACGAAATTATATTGATTATTTGTGTAAATGATTTTGAGTGGGGAGCTTTAAATTTTTAAAGTAGGGTTATACTACAGAAATATGGAAATAAGATAGTACTAGTTTTCTCATCAAAGCTGAAGGCTTTTCACAGAGATTGTTTGTAATTTTTGTAACCTTTTGTAGTGAAACAATAATTTATCGCTTAAGTAGGATATTTTATTTGTTTTGATAATTTACTACTACATATAATGTATATATTTTATGTATATCATTCCAAGGATTGCTTCTCATACTTGTGTACGAAACCACACTGCCTATAGTCTTGTCTAATGACAAGATTTTTCTATTTAATTTGCTGCCTCAGTCATGTGTCATGATGAAACAACGTGTATTGCACCGGTACATCGATTGAGAATACAGTAGTAGGCTTGCTAGTTACTGAAGATAGGAACAATCATTTTGAAGCCAAAGTAGCTATTAGAAAGGTGTTGTCGGTGCTAGGGACTGAAAATGGCCCTCAAAAAAGTAAAGGGAAACTTGGAAAGGATATTTGATAAAAATTTGACAGACCTTGTGCGTGGAATACGGAACAACAAAGACAATGAGGTACGTAGGCTAATCGATTTAAATGGTCAAATAAAAACAGGGTAATGACTTAATTGCAAGGACTAATTTAATGCCGAAATTTTTCTTTTGTTTTTGTAAATCTAGTCCAAATATATCGCTCAATGCATTGAAGAAATTAAGGTGGAACTGCGCCAGGATAACATGGCGGTCAAGGCCAATGCTGTCACCAAACTGGCATACGTAAGAAAGAAGCTATTAAATGATTTAAAATCTATTTTACGTTGTTTTTACGTTGGAATTGTTTACGTAAATTTTAGCTTCAAATGCTGGGATATGACATAAGCTGGGCAGGTTTCAATATTATAGAAGTTATGAGTTCATCCAAGTTTACCCATAAAAGAATAGGGTACTTAGCAGCCTCCCAATGTTTTCATGCGGATTTGGAAATGCTGATGCTAACTACAAACATGATTAGGAAGGACCTAAGTAGTCAAAATCAATATGAAGCTGGCGTAGCCCTTTCAGCATTATCGTGTTTTGTTAGTCCTGATCTTGCAAGAGATTTATCCAACGACATTATGATATTGGTAATAATGGCAAACGTTACGGAAAATTATCATTTAATTTCTAATTATTATATATGTAAGTATGTATTAGTGTTCACTGCTGTGATTTTATTTTTTCTCGGTTAGTTAACTTCAACGAAACCTTATTTAAGGAAGAAGGGTGTGTTAATGCTGTACAAGATTTTCCTCAAGTATCCTGACGCTTTGAGACCGGCCTTTCCACGATTAAAAGAAAAGTTGGAGGATCCAGATCCTGGCGTGCAATCTGCAGCTGTAAATGTGATATGTGAATTGGCGAGGAAAAATCCTAAAAATTATCTCGGTCTGGCACCTATATTCTTTAAGCTTATGACAACTTCAACAAATAACTGGATGTTGATAAAAATAATTAAATTGGTAAGGAGTAAAATTAACTAATTTTATTTTGTGTATAATTGTGATTTTGTGGTGTGATATGTATTTTGTATGACAAATTCGGTGAACAAGTGAAATCTAAAAATTGTCCATGTGTAACAGTTTGGTCATATGACAATGGTTGACCCTAATATTGGTAGACAACTGGCAGAACCAGTTATAAAAATTATCATGAGGTACCAACTTCAGTTTTTTATAACCCAAAAAATATTTTAGAATGCAGCAGCAACCCGCACAGTATTTAAAACTATTAATTAACAATATTTATGTGTTTTTGATTACCCGCCTGATTGATTTACCTAAATTGAAATGGAACTTATTATGTTGGTATTAATATGTATTTTAAGTATACCACTGGTTATCCATAATTAAGTTTGCTGTTCACTATACCATTTTCCAAATCTACTGTACTATTGCAGATTGCAGTTGAAAGCATAATTTAATCTAAAAAATAATGCTTTCATGTCATACATACAAAACTGATTGATTTAGTAATATTGTAAATGACGTAAAATTTACCATTGCCTTCTTCTTTGTTTCTTGTCAGTTTGGAGCTTTGACACCCCTAGAGCCACGCTTAGGAAAGAAATTAATAGAACCACTGACCAATTTAATTCACAGGTAGGTTAGAAAGTAAATAGCACCTCTTCCGTATGCTACAATTTTGTATGCTTTTACCATGCTTTTATTAAACTTTCAATAATTTAATAATTGCAAACTAAGTTTTAAACATAAGATTTGTTTTCTTTTTCCTTTCTTTAGCACTTCAGCTATGTCTCTATTATATGAGTGCATCAACACCGTCATCGCAGGTACGTATTTATTAACTTCTTAATCTGCCCCATTTAAACAAAAAATGTGAGTATAAAGCTATACAAACGAATGAAAATATTATGATGGGGCCTGTGCGCATTCTGTGTCCGCTATACCTTCTAATGCATGTGGAAGTCGGTGCTATCCTGCAAAATCGGAATGAGCTCAAGAATGGCTTTCAACCAGTTTTTGTTTTGTTATTAGTACTCTTTTATAAGTATGTAGATTATGAACTGTAAAAGGCTTTCGGTATAATTATTTTTTGTATGTGTAACCACTGCATCGGGATTTTTGTGGTATGCTCGAAAACCTAGCATCCGACTTCCATAAGCAAGAAAAAGTATATGGTGCCGTACGTTTTAGAGTTCAATATCTGTTTTTTTTTTGAAAAAAAAATAGTGGCTAGGGTTTGTTTTCTTGTGATGTAATGTACGGGAATGCAGAACAAATGCGCTGTTTGTTAAGCTGCTTGGGGTGAATTCAAAAGGGAATTTTATTTGATTTTACTCCAATACAGTCCTGATTTCCATTTCTACAGGGATGCCAAATCACAACGCTTCAATCGAGGTGAGCCAAAACTCTGCGAGATACATAAACACACACACAAAATACCGTCACACAATTATAGTTTTCCTTTGTCGTACCTTGTGGCTTTCACCAGATAGTTTAGATTAGAAATAATAAAACTGTGCATGGCTTTTCCCTTTGTTTGCGTTGTTGGCGTTAAGACGTAAGATCAACAAAGTTCCAGCTTTATAAATATGATTTTTACAATAATTGTACTATTTAAAAACAGGTACATCAGTGTACTCGTTGAACTGTCACGAGTGGAGGGCCTCAGCCATGGACAGTTGGTCGCTTCACAAATGCTGGATGTAGCCGTCCGTGTACATGCCATTCGTCCATTTGCTGTGGAGCAAATGAGGCTGTTATTGGAAAATCCATATGCAATTTTTGGCATGGCCTTAGGTTCTGCAAGACCACCGAGTATGATACAAGTTCTTTATGCTGCAGCCTGGATATGTGGGGAGTATTGCACGTAAGTTTTAAACTGTTATTGGACAAATTGATGTAAATTGAAAAGACACAAAAATAGCGTGTTATCTATTTAATTATTTTTCTCAGGTTTTTGTCGAATCCAAGAAAAACTTTATTTGCAATGATGGACTCGAAAATGGTGCAGTTGCCACATAATATTCAGGCAGTGTATTTACAAAATTGCTTGAAAATCTTAGCTCACCTGCTGCCTAGTCAAAGCAAAAGTGCTTCCGTTGAAACTGATGCCGCGACGACACCCACATCTTCGACACCACCCTTACCAAATGGAACAGGGGAAGTGGATGGCGAAGTCAAACAGGAAGAGCAAGAAATTTCCAAAGAACAAGATGTTCCTCAAGAGCAAGAAGAAATGCAAACAGAGACGCCAGTTGTGTTGGTAGATGATAATAAAAAGGCGGTAGAGCAGCAGGATGCAATAAATTTGGGAGAAATACAGGAGTATCTAAAGCCATTCATATCATCGGAAGAGCTCGAAGTACAAGAACGGGCTGGCTGTCTGAACAATTTTATTAAATGCTATCTAAAGCTAGAATCAAAGGGACAACTTGAGGACATTGGTGAGCTCAGTTCAGAGCTAGCAAGTGCATTTAGTAGTGAATTGAACCCTGTAGCGGCAAAAGCTCAGAAAAAAGTGCCTGTACCAGAAGGACTTGATTTGGACGCTTGGATCAATGATCCTCCTTCGGACAGCGAAGAAGAAACTACAGAAACCACCGATGTGTTTGTCAAAACGCATAGCGCTGTCGACTTTGGTCAAAGTAGCGCGGCAGAAAAGAAGAAGGTTTACGAACCGTCGAAAGAAGAACTCTCGAGGGTATGTTATCACAATGCAAATTGTATCGTAGATATATTTGCCAGTTATTGTAAATTACGGTTCTCAATATTTTTGTAAAATCGTATTTCAGATGAGAGAAACAAGAATGCAAGAACAGGAACTCAATCCTCACTACTTGAAGTCTTCAAGTAAACCGTCAAAGAAACTTACAAATGGGCCTACGGATGAAATGCCTCCAATAGAAAAGCTGGACTTGAACGTTCCGTTGCAAATTCCAACCTTTGCATCTTCCGATAAGTATCTTCAGGAAAGCAAGCAAAAGAAAGTGAAAAAGGACAAATCAGGGAAGAAGAAGAAAAGGAAGAAGAACAAAAACAAAGAATCCGAACCTGAGGAAGAAGAAGTGGAGCCAGAACCAGAACCGGTGGTGCACGTTGTGAATACTTTTATTGAAATGCCTGAAGGTGCTACAATGTCGGACACTGAAGAATCAGCTTTGCCTCTAGATGACCCACATCGCGCACTCGATATTGATCTAGATATGTAAGTATTATGATAATTTTCGCTTTGGCATATATTAGTGTCAGTTAATAAGTTTAAAAAAATGACTACAGCAAATTTTAAACCTACCCTTTTTTGTTTTCAATTTCAGCCCATTGGAAGTACCAGAACCTGTGAAAACCAAGTCGTCAAAATCACGGAAGTCAGATCCAAATTACCTTAAAAAGAAGAAAAAGGAAAAGGAGCCTCCTGTTGTTGCTGATGGTAAAGTTGAAGTCGAGGTCACAAACTCTGAAATTCCAGAAGTTTCAGCAGCCGACCCCTCGGAACCCGATCCGTCAGTGGTTACTACGACTAAAAAATCAAAGTCTTCCGACTCGAAACATAAATCGCATAAAAAACATAAGAAAAAGGATAAAAAAGAGAAGAAATCAAAAAAGGCAGAAAAAGTTGCAAATGATGAGAATTTACTAATCGAAATGGAATGAGTTTTTGTAGAAGTAATAAGTAAATATGTAGTAGTTACTACAAAATTGAAAAAATAACAATAAATTGGATTGGATTGGAAAACAAAATGGTAATACGTTATTATTATTGATAATCAATCAGTATGCATGATAGAAGAATGAAGCAATGATATTAAATTAATGAAACTGTGTGTTGGTAGTGTATCATCCATGCTATACAGAAATTGACTGATTTTGACATATAAATTATCTATATTTAAGTTTTGTTAATTGATATATGAAATGATATATTATAATATATATATGTGTATATGGTCCAACAACATTCCTTCTGTGTCGAATTCACGAATTTCTCTTGTTAGCAGTGTGCAAAAAACCATGTTGAATTAATCAGTAACGAAATTAAAAGGCAATCATTACTTAAACAAAAGAATCTCTGTCGTCTTGTATTTTATAATTAATTATTTTTTTGCATGTTTTTACTCACTTTCTTGAAATAATCAGTTTTTTAATATTATTATTTTTTACAATTTCTATGTACATTTCTTTACATATATGCATATTATATACTCTTACTAACATTTTAAAAAGTAAACTATTAATACCATATTACCTATTTAATTAGTCATGTGCATTGACACCTTTGTACACAAGCCTTTTTACGCTAAAACAGACCAAAGTAATATTCAAAACGTTTCTCTATTTTAGCAGTAATAAGCTTTGCAAAGGTTTATTTATTTGAATGTGAAACATATAAAAGTAGTTTAAAGCATAGGTCATAGGTACGTACATTAAAATCCTGGTTCATGTAATATTAATATTGGGTAAAGAAAATAATATGTTGCAAATACATACAGTGTTTATTGCTCACGTCACGTCATACTACCCCTTATCATCATCATATATATTCCCAATATCTCATTACATGAATCACAAATGAATGGAATCATGAAAGTAGTATACATGTTATATTATTATTACAACTTAATTAAAATTATGAACATGGCAAAAAAATCAATCAACAATCAAACCTTTTTTTGGGTTATGAAAAAGATATAACAACAATAATAGATAGGCATCCTAATAAAAAAAATGNAATTATGAACATGGCAAAAAAATCAATCAACAATCAAACCTTTTTTTGGGTTATGAAAAAGATATAACAACAATAATAGATAGGCATCCTAATAAAAAAAATGTGACATGTTTTTAATAGACTGGATAATATTTTAATTATCATTTGTGGCATAGAAAAAGAAGAGTTTCAGATTTTAGCACATTTATGCCGTCATTTACTTCACATTGGTAGGTGCCACAATCAGGGGCGGTGACAGAACGTATTAACAAAACTGATCTGAGCATAGGGCTGATTCCTGGGGCTAAAGTTACATTAAACTTATCATGGAATTCCTCAAGTCTTTCATTTTTGCCTGGTTCTACTTCAAGAATGGAGTGGTGGGGTTCAAAATGACCATTTTCTCCACTTGCGGGCGCTTTGTTAAGTGCCAAAAGGACGTCTGGCTGAGTAGAGTTGTAAAATTTTCTTCGCCATCCTACGGTCTAAAAATGTATTTATAAAAATGGTATTATTACATCTGCAGCATAATAATAATAATTTACAAACAGATACTATTAGCCAAGTTATTTACAGCAAAAGTGTTGGTATTTTTGGCATGCTCTGTGAGATCAATTCAAGTTCATAGAAAAGTGTAGTCATGAAATGAAATATAACCAAGCGAATTTACAAAACCAACAAAATGTTACGTGGAAGGTGAACTTGTACTGCGTAGTGAGTGCATTACATTTAATAGCAAAATATATAAAACATAAAATGTATACACAAGTTATCATTAGATCATTCCAGTATTATCAATCAGTTAGGTAGTTAATTTTTTACAACTATTTTTGCATGTAGGTCAGTTGTCAGGATTAATATAACATTTAGACGTGGCGGTCAGTTTGCCTCGCTCTTAATGGAAATTCGCATGCTGCTGCTGTCAGTCTGTTTGAGATTGGTTTTAATTTCACCTTTCAACTGACAGTTATCAACTTAATAAAATGTCCTTATAACTCAACGTTATCACCGTTATTACCTGCATCTTACGTCTACTGCCCTGCTGCATTAAAATGTACTCACACTATTATTATGTAAATATGCACGCGAGCGTCTCCCTCTTTATTTCCACGTAGCTCATTTACAAAAATGGTCATGGAATGAGTTAATGGAATAATAATAATAAATAAATAAATAATAAGGGAACATTAAT
>JAHZMT010001771.1:0-10345 GCA_027743785.1 Sinhomidia bicolor | reverse complement strand
CCTTCTTTCTTCCGTTTTTTTCTTGCTTGTTTGTTTAGTTTCAGCAAACACATCTTGCTACTGATATACTATACACCAAAAGTGATCACTTTTTTACACAGCAATATTTTTCTATCGCCACATAAATCGGAAGACATTAAAGCAGACGTTTCAATCTGGAGCCTGTCTCCTCTCCTCATTGCTCCTTCTTCCCCATTGACCATCACGCTCCATAAAAGCATCTCATCGCATCAGAAGAAATAAAAAAGAACTGGAATGGGCTCACATTCACAAACGGTTATGGTACTGCCGCCGCTGTTATGTGCTGCGTCCTTTTAATATTGTGGCCATTGGCCATGGACACTACTGATGATGCCCCTCTCTCTCTCTCTACGGCTGCATTGAATATATAAAACCTTGAGTGAAACTCTGGATTACTACATGTCGAAAAATGAATGCTATTCTTTACTAAAGCGTCTAAAAGATTCGTTGATGGTCATCTTTTCTTTCACCCGCACCACCACCAAAAAAATCCCTCACCACCTCCATGTCTTTCCAGCACAAATAACCTTTCCACCCGATAATGTAACAACAGCCCGCTGCCCACCACTTTGGACCGCTCACGTCACATCATTCAATGCCACTTCAAGCAGACTCGCTCAAGCAAAATGATCGATTGGCAGATGAAGAGATGAGGACAACTCATGTCTAGCTTGACCATCATCATCATATCACCAAAAAAATACTGGCCAGTTCGGTTTACTTCTGTAGACCACTTTTTTTCTTTCCCATATTTTTTCTCTCTCTTGCTCTCAGAGAGAGTGCTTGCTTGCTACACATTCTATCATTCCAACTCGCTATGGAACACTTTATGCTTCAATATCTCTCCATTTTTTTCTCCCTGCTTGGGTGATTTTGTAAGCTGGAAAAAATGATATAGAGCCATGTCGAAGGTTGCCGTTTCCCTTTCTGCTATAAAAACATTGCATATTATCTTTTTCAACTGATGATGATGATGCTAAAGATGATCATCAGAATAATGCCGATCAAGAGGATCTTACTTGATTCTTCTATTTGCACAAACACATTCCTCCAATATTTTTCTGTACTTTTCCATTTCCACCAGAACTCAACCTACACAATGCTGAAATTCAATCGAAACCAAAAACGGGATTCCACATGCTTACACACACACACACACGCTGCTCAGCTCTGCTCTGCTTAAATGCAGACTTTTATTGTGCTGGATTTAGTGATGGGGCTGCTCCATGGATAACCTTCGACATTGTCGTTGTTTTAATGCGGTGGTTGTTTGCGTGGTGGTGAACTGATCAGGCGGGGGAGGAGGGAAGGCAGTAGTAGTAGTAGAGTAACTGGACTGACCAGTAATAAATTTTTACCGGAAACTTTTTCCAGTCTAAGCATAAGCATACATGGCCAAAATGTGCTTTATTGCCAGTGTGTTTGGCAGAGTCTCTTGTTAAGCTTCAGCAGTAGACCTAGACAGACACACCACCGCACCGTCAAGCAGCAGTGTAGCGTTCAACTTATTGTATAAATCTGCAATTTGTAGTAGCAGTCATGCAAGAAGGCTTTATTCGTTGACCCTTTTTTGTCTACACAAACTTTTTTCCTGAAAATCAAGTGAAATTGGATGATTTAGTATGGAGCAAGTAGTTGTGGTGGTGGTGAGCGCAGCAAAGGGACAACGATGAAAAAGTGCAACAGAGTAGCAGCAAGCAGAGCAACCAAAGAGGTGGAAGCATATTATTTATCCTCCTGGTTTTTCACAAATTCTCAGCTCGCAAAAATATGAAAGTGGATAAAAAGCGTAAATAATAATAATATTTTTTTATATTGTATTAGCAGCAGCAGCAACTCATAGTTTGTCAGGCTTAACCGAAAAAAGTTGTCTGTGTGCAAGCAAGTTAAGGAGAAAAGGTTAAAAGAGCAGAAAGTAAAAAATAAGTGTGTAGGCACAACAAAAAAAGAATAAGTAAAAATGCACTCATGCGTTCTTCTTTTTCTTCCTTTGATACGGATCAATAAATGTTCTCTAGGTTTACATCAAAATTCAAAGCAGATCAAAAAGAGGAGAAAATATTTTGCAATAATTTTTCTTGGCATATGTTTTTTCATGAAAAACAAATTGTAATAATTTTGTTGTTTGTTCAGCCAAGTAGCAGGAGTAGTGTTGACTGTGTGATGTGATGCATGAAATAACGCGCCATACGCCATATCTTTTTTTTATAACAAAACTAATTCTAATGAAAAATGAATGGGAGGAGAGAGCAAGAAAATTATGTACTACCGGATTATATGATGGAAAAGGATGCCATATTTAAAGAGCAGAGCAGCAGCGCGGCTTGTGAAAAGATAAAAATGGTTTAGGAGGAGAGCAAGTGGAAACTTAAGCAAGTGGCAGTTAGTTTATATGGAGGATTTTTGAAAAAAAAGTCCTTGAACCGATTATGAACTTTTTATGGTCCACTTGGATTTCAAATAAATTTTTACAATGCTACCAGTGGGAACAATAAGGAAGTTAAAAATGCAATGAACAAATAATGGAGAACGGCGGAGGAGGTGGTGGTAGTGGCAGTATATTATAAATGAACAAGACGGAACAAAAATAAATAGCTGAGTAGTAAAAAAGTGGAAGGGCTGTAAGACCAGGTAAGAAGCTATCATAAATCTAAGAAGTGCACTAGTACCTATCCTCCTCCTTCCACTACCTCCACCACCACCGCTGCCGCCGCCAACTTCACTTTGTATTCCTACTTTCAAGCCATCCATCCTCTGAACAGGTTCTCATCCTTTTTCCACACTCCACTTTATATACATGTATGGAATTATGGATCGTCATACTATGCTCGACCAGCATAGAAGTAACAGCATCTTACCACTGTTTGCACGTTCTCCCTACATTTTGGGGAACTTCATGCTAAAAGACTTGAATTTATATTCAGCTTTTGTTTTCCAGCTAATAAAAAGGAATTGGTTTTTGGAATTCGGTTTTGAAAGTTTTTGGGTGGGTGGGTAGTTGAGGGAGGAGTGTGCCATCGGATGTGAAGGATACTACGGATGGAGGTTATTATGTAAGTAGGGACATGGAAAGTAGGAATAAAAAATCCACTTTACGTACACGTCTTTGAATGAAAAGCAGTAAAAACCGCAACTGAAGAGGAAAGTATGCCCATAAAAGTTGTATAAAAATATTATTAAGGAGCATACAAAAATAATAACATGGAGTGTAATTTTCGTAGTAGTGGTGGAAAAAGGGAGAGAGAACGAGTTGGGAATTTGTGCTCTGCTTTCCGAATAAAAAGAGAATGAATACCGAGTGAGTGAAGGAAGGATAAAATAAAACGGAAGTTTTTGAGACAGAGAGAAAGAGAGAATGAAAATAGAATGAAAAGAAAATTGAGAGAGAATAGATAATGTAATATGAGAGTTGGTTGGTGTTGTTGCTGCTGATGATGATGAGTTAGTAGAATTGGAAGGAAAAAGCTGCAAACTGAAACACAATTTTTTTAAAGAAAGAAAAAAAGTAAAAAAGAATATTAGGGATTTGGTGGCATGGGATGGTAGACCACGGCTATAGTGTTGTGCTTGCGGGAGAAGAAAAAATAACAGTCTATGAACAAGTGTCTTTTAAATGCAAGCGATGGTCCCTGAGCTTCTCTTCTTCTTTGACATAAAAACATTAGTCACGTTGACACCAACAGCAGTTGCAGCGGCATCATCATCATCATCGAGGTAGTCATCAGTAGTAGTGGTGTAGCAGCAGCTTATTTTAAGTATTCATTGTTCGTTCTTTCTTTCTTGTCTTCAAAAAATAATTTTAGCAGGAAAACAAGGGAGGATATATATATAGGCGGTGATGGTTTCGAAATGGTGGTGTGCACGGCTGTCTCTTTTAAGAGGATTTTATTAGTGGCTTTGGCTTTTATGAACCGTCTAGCGCCTCTTGGGTGGAGGCGAGAAAGAGAGTGTCACATTGTAAAAGGATGAGAGAGATAGCGAGAGGAGAAAAACCAAGTTTTGCTGCTTATTATTATTATAGTCTTCTTTCCAGGCTCTTGTTTCTGTTCTACTCTCATGATGATGATGATGAGGATACTGTTGCTGTTGTTGCAACCAGAGAGGAGATCATTAAATGCACAAGAAGGAGAGAGAGAGAAAGGAGTCGAGCAGAGATGAGTTCATTTTGGTGAGGATGATGTGATATGACATGGCAGCAGCGCAGCCAAGCAGACTGAGAGAAAGCAAAATGCAGACAAGCAAGTAAGTTGATCAAGAGGAAAGATGAAGGCTGCTGCTGCTCTAATGACTGTAAAGCTATAAGCTTGTTGTTGGCACTTGCTACATAACATCCCCACTAGTACTACTACCTATTTGCCTCACTTGCCATTAATAATGGAGGGAACTTGAGAACAAGGTGCGGACTTGAGGTGGGATATACGTACGAGCATAAAAATCGGAGTCAGAAGAGAATATTGCTGTGCGCCTCCCACACACACGTATGTACGTAGAGCTGCTTAGAGAGACGTTTGGTTGGAGGTGGAGGTAATGTGATGAAAGAAAGTCACGTGGGTGAATGGAATGGAGATGGAAGCAGCAGGAATGCTTTGTGCTTTCGCCCTTTGTTCATGTGCTAATCCTGTCCTGACCTGACAAACTGCTGTGTTTCGTTCAACGTTGAAGAAGGCAAACGGCAATGGTGGAAGAGCTTCAGCTTGTACTGGCGAGAGTTCTCAGAGGTTTTGAATAATAGAGGAGCACTGATTGCAAGAGAATTGCTTGGACTGAGTGAGTCTGCTGCCCATATCATGTCGTCAAGTATGTAGATACAACATAGTCAGCTTACTTAGGCAACAATAATGCACAATGTACTGAAGAAACTGAATCGTTTCAAGTTCAACAAGCAGGGATTAATTCTGACATGATAGTTTTGAGCTTGTCGCAAGTGGCGGCGCGGCGTAAAATGGTAAATGAAAAGGAGAAGAAGAGGAGTGAATAGTTGGACTTGCTGGAGAGATGAAGGCTTATAAATAGTTAATAGGGAGCAAGTGAAAACAAGCAGCAAGATCGGAAATAAACCGAACATGTCGGAATGTTCTAAAGTAGCGAAGACGTCAATTGATAAGCTCTAGATAAGCTCAATATAAGCTCGAGATAAGCTCAAGTGTAAAATAGAACGCCCATTACATAATTAATTATAACAGAATTCGAATAGCTGGTATAGTTTCTGAGTTATCGTGTTGACGAACAGACGGACGGACAGACACAGACATCCACATAAAGTAGCTCAATGCTTCGCTACTTAATAATGTGTACATGAAATACAGCGAGACAGCAGCAGTAGTAGTGCAGTGGTGAGATGAGAACAACGCGAGGGTGAAATAATGATCAGCTAATCAAATCTGAGAATCAAACTTTAGCTGTGAACAAAGTAGGTTATATATTATTGTATTTGCATTTCCACATTTGTTATGCAAAATGCGATATTTACTAAAAGGAGCAATCTGATTTTGATTACATATACCTTATTCACAAATCTAGTAATTCAAGCTTTATCACATTTCGCTTTAACCGAAATCACAATAATACGCACATCATCAGCATACTTGGATTTTTCATTAATTTATTGAAACAAAATATCAGAAGTGGGTATTTTATTTCCAGTAAAACTTTGGAGCAAAAATTCAGAAAATTTTTGTTCTTAGAAAAATTGAGCATGCATGCATGGCATGCATGTTATGGCACAATAGAATATACTTTAAATAATTTATTTAGGCTTGTTGTTCCAGAGGAGCAGAGCGTTACGTATAAAGACAAAAAGTGAAAGCATCACTGAATATGTATGCCTTGTCCAGACTTTTACTGGAGCATGCTTTTTAAAACATATTTTCGTTTGAAGTATGAATTTTGACTTTTTCATCCATTCCATAAACCAGAAATACAAGAAAACAATAAATTTTTAACTATATACTTTTTTATACAATTTCGATTTGTCGAAAAAATTGGAGATTGAATAAAAGATTTGTGTTCTTTTCGGAAAATCAATGAAAAGACAACCATGGTTTACTGAATGTATGTAGATATGTTTGTCTATTCAACTGTTTCACTATAAAGAAAGCAAGTGAGCAAAACAGTAGCAAAGACGTAGCATTCGATTCTGCCTGCTCCATGTATGTACCAACTATCATGTTCCATCGTACTAAAAACATCCCTTTTCGCAGTGAAAATAATCTGCCAGCTCCCTTGCTAATCCAATACTATTTTTGCATTCTCTTTCATCAATCCTCTTTTTGCACGAGGTCCAAGGGGATAAAAGAAGGCACTTGATTGACGTCACCTCATTTCCTTTGTATGTTGTATGCACACAAGATCCTTTTTTCCCAACATGCATTTTACATGATGCTCTTATCCGGCATCATAAAGACTATACCACCCCAATCCCAATCTCATCACTTCTCCAGTTCTCCTCTGACCATATATGAATAAGCTATTCTGACAGGAAAAAGGACAAGATAAATAGAGAGCAAGCCGTCATTTTTACAGACTTTCGGGGGATGATCTGCTTAAAGGTAAACTAATACCTAAGTAGTAAGAATTTTCGTCCACTTTTCTTCTCTCCTTTTACCGCCTTTAACAGCTTCCCCGTTTTAAACTGAATAGGGAGCCAAAAAACTTTTTAGATATGAAGTAAATTTGTAATTTTGCCACACATGTTGCCAATTTTTTAAAAATTCCGTTTGTTATCAGTACGTTATACTTTTTTAAATATCCGAAACATTAGATGCCAGGGAAAGTTTTTGCAAAAGTTCAACCGTTCCGAATAAAATAAAAGCAGACGAGAAAGTAGATAGTGGATGCATGTATGCATGTACGTATGTCATCCATTTTATGATTGCACAAATAATGCAAAAGTTGAATAATACGAACATACATACATCTTTAAAAGAAAAGAGGCATCTATGATCAAGATAAGGTTTTCTCTCACTGACTGGCTGCTTCTGTAAAAAATGAAAGTAATTTCAGTTTTTTGGTGTTCAGTTCATTTGCGTCTGACTGCATTAAATTTTCGGTAAGATTGTCTCTCTGCTACTGCACGCTTGTGACGTTTTATTAGCCTGGGGAATGTGAATATCTCCATAAAAACTGATATTGATGGGTTGCGATGGTTTTATTTCGCTTCGTTTGGTGTTAGTGAACACTGCTACCACGACGGGTACAACCAACCACCTGGATGATATTATCTTTAACGCGAATGGAAGACCATCTGTTCCAAGCCACACACACACAGAAAGAGAGACAGGCAGTTTTTGCACGACACTCTTTTTAAAGCATTTTACAGCATAACATGCGCCTATCCACCTCAAAATCTTCTCAAAACTAACCGCGACTACTACTACTACTGCTGCTGAGCAAAATAAAGTAGTAACGCAGATGTTAGCATAAAGTTTATATGAAATTAATGACACATTTTCCTTAATTTTTCACCAAAAAAACATTGTCTTTTCTCGTTTGCCAGCAGCGAGATATATATACCTTTCCACATCAATCACAATTATATAGCCGCCTTGAACACGTTCATGCATTTTTCCTCCTACTTTAAAAAAGCATTTTTATTATTAAAGACAAATAAGACTTGTCGGAATATGTGGCGCCCAGCAAATCGTACAGCTGGACAAATATAATAAAACGACAAACTGATGAATTTCCATTCTTGAAGACAATTTTTTTGGGTTTTTATTTTAATGGCCATGAATAGCGTCATTTATCCTAACCCTAAGATCATAAATTGAAAAATGGATGAAGAGCTCGCACTTTTAAAAATTAGTTGAGTGGTCCCATGTGAATCCATTAAATTGTTTGGTTTGCTGCACACAAACTTATACATTGAAAACTCACGTAGAAACTTTCTTAAAAAATTGAACTACCAAGAGACATTAGTGGAGTGTCTTTTCTCCTCTTCTACTTTAAGTATTTACCGTACCGTTCCGCTGATTGCTTAAACATTAGCTAAAAATGGGTATAAATGAGATTAAAGTGCTGTCAAGCTAATTAGTAAATTAATGGGTGCGCTTCTGATTACTTACCACGCTCGTAGTAACTAGAACGCATTTGTAATTGTTCCAGTAAAGAGTGGGTAATATTTATATGTAGTCAGAGAAAAACAAAATGAAATTTGTAGTCGCTCAAGTTGATGGAGACAAGTTGAATTTAGTTTGCTTCCAGTCAGTTCACTTTGTACTTTTCACGAAAAGTTTTTTTTCTCTCCTTGTACAAGAGACTGAGCAAGTAGATGGGTGGTTCGTGAAAAGGGAATTTCCAATCGAGCCTTTTGAATTCTGTTTTGGAAAGTGGGTTTCGCATCACATGACAATATAAGGGGACCGAGTGGCAAGCTAACAAGATACTGAAACTTATGGCTGTGTGTGGCTACCTGTTTATCTTATCAAACTTCCTTCCGCTCCTGCAACACTGTATATGTATTCGTCGTATTATTTGTTATTCTGTCTTCTTGCACCATAACAACCCATCTGTAACCAAAGCCATTTCGCAAGAAGAAGACGAAGACAAGACGAGTACCTGGATATATTCACAAAAGCGTCTTCTCTTCTCTTTTTTTTCTTATCAAGCTTGACTTGCTTTTACTTACAACGAATAAATAGCTAATGCATTCTCTCAGAAAACAACCTCAACAACATTTCCAGCCAACCGGCAACCGACAAGAGTTAGTTGCTTGCTGCAGGGCACGAAGGACACAGGCCAGCACAAGATATTATTATTCAAAAGACGGATAAAGGCTTAAGTCGGCTACTTACTTATATTTTTTTCTCTTCTCATCTCCATTACTGCCAGCTCTCCCTTTTTCTCCTGCTCGCATGTCGTAGACACACGTGGAAGTAGTAGTAGTCGTAGTAGTAGTAAGAGTACGGGGAAAGTTCACAAAAAGAGCAGCAGCACAACTTTTTATTTTCCTCATGCGCGAAAGCCTAGCTTAAGCGACTGACGTATAGAGTATGTGGCTCTCTCTGCTTCTGAAAGGGACTCGAGGAGTGAACTTCATTCTATCAACCTTCGTGTATAATATGTTGTCTTGCTGGAGACGACCTGCATTCTTCTGCTCTGCATAAAGCCATCGCACTTACACACACACACACGAGTTTTACATTGAGCAACCAACGACTTGACTTGTGTAAAAAAAATATGTAGCCCACAACAGCACGTCTGCAAACTAAACCAAAATGAGAGACTTGGAAAAAGTCAGTTTCTTCCCCGTTCTTTTCCTGAAGGAAGCAGAGTAGTATAAGAAGAAGGGAAAGTTTAAATACTTTTTTTGCCGCTGCTGCTACTGCTACCGTGCTTCAAATGAGCGGCTGAAGATGAAGATGAAGACAAAGCTTGGTGGAAATGGCTCAAGTAGTCAGCCAAACTGACAGTTAATGCGTACACATTTTTATCATTGCCCATGCCTTTGATGATAATAATAATAATGTGAGTAGACAAACTATTTGGCTGTCACTGGGAAACAAGAAAGAATGAACGGGAAAAAGGTAAGGAAGGAAAGGTAGAGAGAGGAGAAATGGCTTGAACAGTGTCATTACCATTGCAAGTTTTGAGGTGATCCAGAAAAATAAGTTTGGTAATATGGACAAGATTTTCATCGTCAACTTGTCGACCATCGTGGTTCTCTCATCTCTGTCTCTCACTAATCTCATTATAACTTATGAAATTCAACTTATCAACATCATGACGCGTATGCATGTTACATGAGCCAAAAACGTTTATAATCCTTCATAATGCTTATTTTTGTTGTACAACGCCCAGATTGAGAGGTTTTATAAATGATGATGGTGATGATGATGATAATGATGGGTACTATAGCAAAACTGTGTTCTTTCAAACCAAGTATAAAGAATCAAAAGAATAAAAAAATGACATAGCTTGTCAAGAAGAAAGGAAGACGTTTTGGAAGTAAAGTACAAGGAAAGTAGGACAGTTGGCTCATTAGGGAACAGTTTGAGGAAATGAAGATGAGCATTTTCATAGCAGACTGTCAACTGTCCCATTTTTTAATTTTCCATTGCAATCTAGATATTACCTACCTATTTGCATCAACCATGAACCACACCACATGTATGTGGCATACTACTATATAGAGTAAATCCCTACACGCACCTATTATTCATTTTATTTCAGTGGTAGCAAGTTTTTACGACTTTTTTCTGCAAATGCTTATTGTTCTAGAACAAACAAGCAGTGTTGTAATAATAATAATGAAAACTGGTATAGCGCTTAGCGCTAGCAGCATAATAAAAAGACAAATGAAAGGCTGCCATTGGTGGTGAGGTAA
>JAHZMT010001770.1:0-12443 GCA_027743785.1 Sinhomidia bicolor | reverse complement strand
AATGTGTTTGACACAAAACAGTAGAAGTAAAGGAAAAAGGCACATGTTGTAGTAGTACAAGCACATAAACTAAAGTTAATATTATTTGCTCAGTCTCCACTTCCACTACTACTACTACTCACAGCAAAAGATTTTATGCAAATATCATCCATAATCGTATGCAAATCATTTCTCTCCAATGGCTCAGCATAATGGGCTTATTGCAATAAATTACCTTTTGCTTTGATAGGCTGGAGAACTGAAAAGGTGGACTGTGTATGTACAGTGATGATGATGATGCGATGCTGCTGTTGCTTAGTTTATGCATAATTTTTTACCAGGTTCATTTTCTACTCTCATTCTCTTGTCTTTGTACAACACACATATATATACTTTGTCTTCGTCTTGTGAAGTCTCTCTTTGCATTTTTAAATACTCAGGTGAGATACAATTTAGATGATGGTTTTAATTAGAAATGGAGCGAATCTATGCAAATAAGCAGGCAGCAGTGAGAGGAATGAATGAATGGTGTGTGAGTTTTATACGAGTTGGTGGTGTGTAAAGACGGTGAGAAAATTTTTTAATCCGAGATGGTCTAATTCTTTAACGATTATGATCATCAAACAAATAAAAGTGTATATCTGCATATTATATGAACGTACGTACCTACATGCATGTTACATGCATGCTTGGTGGTCTTTATTCTTTGTGATGATGATGATAATCTTCTTTTTCATTTACAGAGAATGGATGATGATGTTAATTGATAATGAGATGCACAGGATGCAAATCAATGGTGTGAAGTAGTTAAGCGTAGTCGAATTTGTAGCGGATGATAAATCATGACAGATATAAAGTGAATGAATGTGTATAGAATAGGTAGGTAGATATAATTATTAACTGAGGTGGAATTTTTTTTTCTCAGGATGGTTTAATGCAAAAATATTTTTTCCAAGCTGTTAATTATTATTCTCCTTACTTTTCTTCTTCGTTCTTCCAAAAGTCAAAGAAGTTTTAACGACTTATTTTCTTTCAGCGAATATTTATAACATGACACGACAAAGGGTGAATATCCTGTGAAAACTTTGTAGAAAAATAATGGTAACGCACAAGCAAATACCTAAGTAAGCACATTCCATCAAAACTTACCAGAAACAATAATTGCATTCTCAAAGTGGAAGAGGAATTTCCCGGTATCCTGGTTTGCTGGTATAAAACATGATTATTTCATTAATATGCCAAAGTCAGTGAATATTTTCTCAGTGTCACATAAACAACAAGAAGCTGATGTTGTAAACGATGATGATGAAAAAAATACTTCAAAGAACTTTTAACCGTTTATATATATTCTTCTTCCATTTTTTTCGTATTAAACGTTGATATCATCGTGCTAATATGAGATAATACTCTGCTATATACCTATACACTATCTATCTGCCGACTGTCAACTACATATATGCGTATACCTACAAGATGAATTAACGAGTGGTAGGTACATGTGCTTAAGCAATTAAAAAAGTTGACAATCATCCTGCCACCATTCAAAGTTGGATACAAACATATATACAACTTGCACAACAGTGGAACAAGGACTTGAACTTATGATATGTGTATAAAAATTTTTTATCAAAACTTCTCTCTTCTCTTTATCATCATCAGCAGCAGAAAAAAATGGATAGATGGATGGATGTCGTGTATGTACCTGAAAGGATTGTCGCCTTGCTGCATACTTTGTTGTCAGTATTGATTGGCGAAAGCTTTTCGAGGGAGTAGGAAAGTTTTCACGATTATTATTATTATATGAGGATGACTCCACGCCAAAAATATGTGAAATATGGTAGCCATTTAAATACTTCAAATTCTCATCATTTCTTTATCACAACTATATATTTATTCAGAGAGAGAGAGCATAGAGTTCAGATTTTATTTTACTCAAGTAGTAGTAGTAGTAGCACAGCAGCAATGGTAAGTTCCATAAAAGTAATCTTGTAACAATAGTGGTGTAAATCAAAGCAATGTAATGAGTAAGAGATTGAGATGCAGGATCAAAAAACAGGATCTTTATCTTATGATACCGCAACTAACAGCGAGCATCACACATACAAAAGCTTGCTTTATCGTTCTTTTCTTTACTGGTAAACAAGTGAAACCACGTGGAAAATATTTTTATATGATTCTTCCGTAAAAAAGTGCATTATCATCATTAATATAAGCAACAATAACAACAGCAGCATTTTTTAAATATATATACATATGTGTGCATTATGTACAATGTGGTTATCAATTTTTTTTCTTTGTTTTTTTTCTCTCTCTCTCTTTTCTTCTCACTCTTGTTATCAGTATCAAACATTACATCAATCTATCTCTATTCTCTTTGCCACTCAAAACTTATCAGTTTTAAAAGGAATTTGACTGATGTCATATTATTATCCTGAAAATAATCGTGCTTGCCTTCTTGCCACCTTCTTCTTCCACTACCGCAACTACAAAAACTGTTCGGATTTTTAAGAGAAAAAAATATTATATACATACATATTCATGATGCGTGCGTAAGTGATTTATCAAATCAAAAAAGCAGGTTTTTATTTAAAAAATATACATCACATATTATACCCTCATCATTTGTACAGAAGCAGAAACACAACAATGGATGGACAATTCGTCATTGTGTTCATTATAAATGACATCATTTACTTAAAGCTCACTTACTAATCTGCTGAACACTGTTGCTGCAAGTAAAGCACATTTTAAAAAGGAGGAAAAATTGAAAACGAGAGAAAATGAAACAAGTTCACGAGGGCAAAGACCACTTAACTTTGATATAAAATGACATTGTAAGCACGGTATGACGAATAGTCGTGTCGTGTGTAATGTACAGCGTTGTTGTTGTTGAGTACACTTGTACAAAAGTAGTTGATTTTTTTACTTTATAACATTTTATTGCTACTACTACTTTGTAAATACTTTATATAAACATATTGTGTGTTTTTATATGCACAATTGTTTGGAAAAGAACAGTACAAGTTTGCTTACTTTATGCACACAGCAAACAAAAGAGAAAAAAACAAACAGTGGTCACTATACAAAACTATATGGTTTATTATTATATACTATATCTACCTATATACCTGTTTATTGTATACCTACTTACTACTAGTTTGTATCAATGTTTCATCTTTTTTTTCTGCGTCTTTTACAATTTTTCTCTTTCTCTTTCAAAAAAGAAGAAGAAGAAGAGATGAATTGCAATTGACTGACTGACTGCTGCCTGCTGGTTCTCTGCCGCTTTTTATCAAGCTTGTTGAACAACACAAGTGAGGAGGAACACAATATGATTTGTTTGTCATTTTAAAAGCATTTTATACACTACATCATAAAAAATTATTGTGGTAACAATTATTGCAAAAAAATGTATAAAATTGTAGGAAAATACCTACCTAGTCAATTGCAAGTGAACAGAAAGAGCTTCTTCTTCGTTTTTTTCAAAGATAAAAAAAGAGACAAGACGACTTCTTGATTTTTCATTCCATTTTGACAGAAATTGATAGTTTTCTCGAGAAAAAACAACATTTTACATGAATTCATTTGAAATAGTTAGTTTGGACAACCGTCATCATTCAAATTATCACGTGTGCTATGAACAATTGCAATATAATGTGGTGCTGTATATTATACACCATATTTACCAAAAAAAACTATACATTTTTTTCTCTAGCTGTTTGAGTCAGACCATCGTCATCCATAGTAAATGTACAGTATAGTGGTAAGATATAATATATTTTCTGTAAAAGGGACCCCCTTTGGGTGAATTATTGGTGTCAGCTCTCGTTTACTACTTTTACCAGATTTTGCTTTTTTCATGATTTACTCCACATCATCATTTTTGTTCGCTCTTCATCATCATCATCGTCCTCTGCTGAGTTTGCTAAGAAAAATGGATTTGTAATCTGTGCCATAAACCTGAAAGCGCTTCTGTTGTGTAGTCGATAGAATTACAGAAGCCCTAAAACAATGCACAAACAGCTGAAAAAAGATAAATTTGAAAACGCTTACTACTCTTTTTGTAACCTTTTTAAAATAGATTTACTGTTAGTTGCTGCAATCAATTCAGGCAGTTTGCGATTTGACTGGCAGATGCATATTATTATTGACCCCGAATCACTATAAATGGTTGCCGGTGTCAAGCAATCAATACCACCACTATATACATATATTATTGTGGCCTGGCTTATATATTGTATATTGGTGCACTGTATAATAATAATCATGTCATTATAATACGCAGTATTACATATCACTCCATTTACAGCTTGCTGGACATTCCTGCACTACACACAAACACTTGCTGTTCTTCAAAACCACAACAAAAGACAAAGAAAAATTATTCTGCGAAGAAAGTAACGTTACATTATACATTATTTTGCAGGTGCAGCAACACCAGCAGTTATATATATGGACGAGTTTGAATTTTTTTTACCTGTCATTCATTCTCCTTGTCAATATCCTTTTAAGGATCATGGCTGACAATGTGAGATGCATATCTCTAAACTGGATACCGTTTTCGTGATGATGATGATGACGATGATGAGTTGATGTTGTTGTTAGGTGGCTGGTAGTAATAGTGGTGGTGGTGTTTTGTTTATGGACTAATAAAAGTTGAGTGAGTGCATCTTTTATTCTTCAGGTGCAATTCGGTAGTTCTAAATTAGTAGTGGTTAGTAGCACCAACGGCAGGCAGCAGTCACTCAACTTACTCGGGTTACTCCTTTATTCCTGCTGCTTTTCTCTGCAGAATACAAATAATTTGCTAAAATGCGAATGTCAAGGAGTACGAACAAGAAACCTACTGGCTCTGCGCAATATATATAAATACATATACACGTACATTTTTAAAAAAATACTTGTTGTTGTTGTTTCTTTTTTAAGCAGATTCTTGAAAAGTGGTTTTTTACTGACAATAAGATTCAATGTGATGATGCAGCCGTCAAGAAAAAAGAAAAAAAAGAGTCTTGATCTATCCTTAATGATGTGAAAAAGAGTGCAATATTACCATTATACCTATACGAAGCTTTCTTTATCTTTAAGAAGAAGTTAAAAATGACCAAAGAAATTTGCGCATTTTTTACAGTAACAAGAAGAGAAGAGAAAAAAAAATATTATAAAAAAGACTTTTTTTACACATTTGAAACTATCTTTTAAATAGACAGCAGGCGAGTTATGTACTTTACATAAAGTGTAATGGATACTGCCATAAACACTCCCAAGGCCGTTGGTCATTTAATGAGATGAAATGTACGTGTCAGCATAATGTTGCTGCTACTCTAAAGGATTTGACAGGTGCAACAACAACACAACACAAACGTTTACGGCAATACAATGTATGCTTGTGTGTGTGTGCAGTGTGGTAATGATGCAGATAAGATGCATTTTTGTTGCATTTGTATGAAACTGATCAAGTGTAGCAAGTTTAAGTTAACAAGGTGATGTCATCCAGGTAAATCAAATACCTGTTGGTATGCATGTGCTGATATACTTAAGCTATTGATACGTTGAAGTAAGGATGTATTATAAAAAGCACTTACTCTGGTAGGCAGAGCAGGCAGGCATTCATCATCATCATCATTCATCTTATGAACTATATCAAACAATATTTTTTTATTCTTGAACAACATGATCTTGAAATGGTAAATTTATGTAGTATTCTTATTAAAAGATAAGGTAATTCTTTTAATGTAGACAGTTGTCCGTCAAGATAAATGGATGGAAAGTAAAAAAGGAAGTTTTTTTCTAAACTTTGTTTTGACAGAAAAAAGTGTAACATAAAAAAAGTAAATCACCGTTTCACAGCATGATAAAAACTTCATATATGAGATAAAGTGCACCTAGTTTATTTCTGCTTACTTTATTATAATAATAATATGCAACTTAACTTATATAAGGAACTTGTACTCTGGTTCTCTCCTGCTGCGTAGAGCTGGAATTTTTAATTGCTTTTTTTATACTAAAGCTGCATACATTACTAAATAATTATGATCCATGTGCTTTTATTTTAACGTTTAATGTGCACTTGTTGGCTTATTTTTTTAAAGAAAAAAAACATGGTAAAGTTGTAGTAAAGGAGAGCTGTATAGCTTTCAACCCCCACATTGATTGTATATACATACTATTATTATTATTATATATCCATAAGCAGTTAATGTGATCTTAGAGGTTACATATATTTGTACGTGACATGCTAAGAAAATGCAGTGCACGTTTCTCTTTCACTGATCATCGCAACTTTTTTTTGCAGACGTGCATTTTGTCGCAAAATGAATGATCCAGCTCACCACCACCATACCACCATCCCCAGTAACAAAGTGCATAGGTATATGCATATGATACGCTATGCAATTCACATTTTTCTCTCACGTAAATTTTACGTTACGTGAGAGTGCATAAAAATTCATATAATGCAAATCAGTACACACCACCAATTAATCAGATGCTGCTGACTTCTTCTTCTTCATCCCCCGACCGTGTGCACCATGCAGTCTGTGCTCACTATATAATATTCTATTGTACTATCTCTTCTCGACAAAGATATATCAAATCAATTCACTCTCTCACGACGACGACAACAACCAACAAGCGCCGACATCAAACTACTCAAATAATAAAAAAAACAAGACGACAGATAGCACATTATTTTAATGGCGATAATGGTCTATTAACGAGATGCAAATAAAAACAAGAAAAAAGATAATCTTACTTGCCCCTTTTGTTTTCATCCTCATTTTTTTCTCTCTCTAACTCTTTTACTACAAATCTCTATGTTCTGTGTAGTGCTAGTGTGCATCACTTTGCACTTGCACACATCAAAACTCATCTTCATTTACACGCAATCCATAAGAGTGCAAGCAGAAAACTCCTTTTTTACTTTTTTATTATGACTTGAATGGATTGAGATACATGAGCAAATGGCCCATTAACAGAGTAAGAAACATGTTAAAGCAACAGGTTGTGTTTTTGTGATGTTTCTAGTCAAAATAGTGAAATCTTTTTCTTGTACAATTTAGTAGTATGCTTAAGTGACTTTGGCCATTTTACTGGTGATGATGATGAGTGCGTAGTGGTAGCAGCAAATAAAAGCAGTAGTAACAACAACACTGTTTGTTGTACTCTGTGGCACCAGCAGCAACACCAGCAGAACTAATACTAATGGGTAATTAATGGAATGCATTAGCCTAAAAATTTTCTTTAAACTACACATATCATTTTCATCATTGAACACACAAAAAACTGAAGATATCTACAAAGCAGGTATATAAAAATTTGGCCGTATAATCGCAACAATGTACTATCTTGATGATGATGGGAATGATGATGGTAGAAAAGGTACGTAACCTGTATCTTTATCTTTCTGTGTGCATTTTCTATACCGTGTTGTCAGTGTGAAGACAAAAGTATTTATTTATTTAGTTGTAGTAACAACAACACTGTTTGTTGTACTCTGTGGCACCAGCAGCAACACCAGCAGAACTAATACTAATGGGTAATTAATGGAATGCATTAGCCTAAAAAATTTCTTTAAACTACACATATCATTTTCATCATTGAACACACAGAAAACTGAGAATATCTACAAAGCAGGTATATAAAAATTTTGCCGTATTATCGCAACAATGTACTATCTTGATGATGATGAGGATGATGATGGTAGAAAAGGTACGTAACCTGTATCTTTATCTTTCTGTGTGCATTTTCTATACCGTGTTGTCAGTGTGAAGACAAAAGTATTTATTTATTTAGTCCACTTTACGCGTTTTTTTCCTGTTTCCTCCACACACCAAATGATTTTCATCAGTTTGGTTCTCAACATCTCATCAACAAAAATTAGCTTGTTGGATTTGTGCAGAGAGAGAGAAAAAAGGCAAATCTTTAAAAAAACGTAATAAAGTGGCTACTATTTTTCAAAAAATGAAATAGAACACATTTTTTTCCTTGTCGTATTGAAACATGAGATGTTCATCATTATCACAATCATCATCATAATCCACAAAAATACTAACAAAAAAGGTAGATTTTTCAATTTTTTTTATCGCTAGCCTATTTCGCTGCTTCTTTTTTTGTTTTCAGTAATAATGATTGAGTACTCGACTACATATCACAGTTGAAGTGTTTTAAACGTTCTACACACGTTTAACAGATGCGCTTGCTTGTTCTACTGGAGTTTTTGGATTGTAGAATAGTATATCATTATGCTATCAGAAAAAGATAAAATCACCTGCTATTTCAATATATGTATCTTTTTGTCATTTTGACACCAACCAGCCAAGGTCAACTTTATCAAGTTTTTGTGTATATATTTTTTAATGTGTGCATCATCAGCACACTCATCCTCAGTGTGCTTTTAATGTGGGTATATACACAACACACACCTTGTCTTATCTCTTCTTCTTCGTCTTTTGCTAGTTTTTTTAAATAGCTGGATAAAAAGAAGAAGAAGGTGACTGGAGATTATTGGTGAGATACATATATTTTAAGAGTGTTTTAATGTGATATCTGTCACCTGTGTGCATCATTAAAATAAATTATGACTTTACACTCTGCTCCTGTTGCAAAAGTCATTCATGATGATAAGCGATTCAACAAGGTGTACATAATAATAACTATGTATATTATGGTCTCTTATTTTTTATATGAATCTAATCAAGTGTGCAGGTAAAGTAAGTAGGTAAAGTAGGCAGACAGACAGGTATAGTAGTATAGGTACTTATTATTTCTATTGCAAGAAGGTATGTAAAATATTACTATACTTTTTTTCTAATTTTTTTTTCTCGTAAAAAAAATCCTCATGCTCATTATTTTTGTCAGAAGAGGAGACCCAGATTTAGGTGTCACCCAACAACAAGAATACCAGAATACCCCATAAGAAGTGCAATAGATCATTTAGAACAAAGTAAGTACGCTCCCCTTGTTAACGCCTCCCATGTAGTCTTGTCTTGTCACACTTGTCAGATAGCTATATATACATAGAGAATAACAAGTGTCGCAATGCACGGCAACATGTAAACTACTACACTACTACCACGCAGAATTCTTTTGCCCTGAAGACTTGATTAAAAAATACAAATTCTTAATAGAAAAAAATATACACAACCCATTCATAGTAAGCAGATTTATATACAAAATGATCAACTCAGCAGCAGCAGCAGTATATTTCATGGTTTGGTAGTTTACGACAATTTATACAAAGACTTGGGGGTACACATACTCACTCGTAAAGTATATGCACTTGTTTTCTTTAAAATTTACCAAAAAAATTCTGAATTCTGAAGAAAATTACGGACACCCTGCAAATACATTTATCTTAAAGGCTTACACAGATTTACTACCTTTTTTACAATGAAGGCAAGGTAAAAAAGAGAAATTTACATGCTTGTTAAAAATATTTAATGTTTGTGCATTGCTGTGAGAGAGAAAGAAAGAGAGAGATAGATAGAGAGAGATCTTGAAAAAATACTACATAGATCACCAAATGATTTCTCATCCTTCACCACTAACAACACTAACAGTAAAAATCACAGTGGGTGAGTTATGGTTCCAAAAAAAGTCGTTCTAGAAGAAGTGGCTGTTTGTAAGTAGTAAAGATGTAGTATAGATAACAGCAAAAAAACACAAATCTGATGATGATGATGTTGATGATACCTGTATCGTAGTATATCACATGTACACCAACCAGCCACCTTTAATAAACCCCGATTAATATATAAGACTTTTTTGTCCACTTTTTGAACGAATATATTTTTTACCTGCACAGCAGCAGCAATAACAACAACATTTATAAGCAATTTTTTTCTTTAAAAAAAACTGAAAAAAATTATCTTGTCCTTTTTCTTCTTGTGAGAGTAAGTAGTACCGAGTAATAATATTTTTTTTCATCTTGGTGCAATACAGCAATCGCGTCTCTCTACTTGAAACCCTCATTTATTTGTTAAATGCCACCAAAGTTACAACTACTACCAGTAGTACAGTTTTTCTTCTTTTTTTGTATTTTGAAAAGAAGAAGATGATCATGATGACCATGTCGATGATGGCATTGGTGGTTGGTACCCAGCTACTACCACCAAGTGGAGAAAAAAAGATGAGCAAAAAAATTGGAGTCGTGTTGCCTGACTAGTTTCCCATCGATTCGGGACAGTTCATGCGCTCAGGATAAAAATTCCATTAAGCAGTGGATTAATTACCACTCTTAATTGATTTGAAGACTGACATCGAACGTCTTGCTCACGTTTCGTTGTTACCCTGTGTAAATGTATATATATATACATATACATGCTCTTTTGCTGATGATGTAGTTGTTGTAGATGCTCATATAGTTTTTTAATATTTTTTCTTTATAGCTCTTCGGAACAAGTATTTTACATTGTTTCTTTCCCTGTCCATATATCTACATCATCTCAGCATTATGGCTAAAAGCCATCTTAAATTACACCGTGTAAAAACTTTATCAGTGGCTGTTGCTTGCAGATTTTTTTAAATTTCTACCGTGTTGACTTCACGGAGGTGTTCTGCCTACTTTCATTAAAACACGGTGATTCCCGTGTATTATTTTATCTAATAATATGCACATGTACAGCGGACAAGCAAGCACACAGGTGAGTACGCAATATTTAGGTAGTTATTTTTATGGGTGCATCACACAATATGAGAATTTCACCACGGGGCAAATGGTAATAATAAGTATATATACAAATTAATGCTATCTCTCCATTCTTCTGCACTCTGCAGCTCATTTACAAAATTAAAATATACACAGTAATTGGTATCCACATAAAAACTGTAATTATTATTATTATTATCATTACAATTTTTTATTGGGAAATGTGTTTTCTTCATTTTTTTAACTTGCTCACTTGACTTCTTTTGATGTTTTTCCTTGACGTATGTAGAGATGTACATGCCACAATACCATCATATCACATCAAATTTAGTGAAATGTTGGTTCATTTAACGAAAACAGAAGTTGGATGGACGTGCAAAAATGAAGTAGACTTTTTGGAATGTAAATTTATGTGAAATTTTTGTATTGGTGGTGCTACCGACCCAAACCGACAAACAAAAATGCTTGAGTTGCCTTTATAACTTTGTTAAAACTTTTTAAAAAAAAATATATATTATATTATATTTTTCTTTGTACTTCATCCGGGTTGTCGACTGTCGATTCTTCTGAATAATATTCGTATACTTATTTGATAGCAGTAGTAGTACATCGGCAAAACACACATAAATAACAACAATAAACTTTCAAACAAATCTTTTTTCTACTTTGCTTGCTTGCGTGCTGCTGCTCACTGCTCAGGGAAAACGTTTTTGCGCGCGCATGATTCAACTGTCATTCTCTTGACATTTCCAATTTGAAAAATGCGCAATGAATACGCAGACAAATTGAGTCAATCAAGAAGAAGAAAAAGGTCCCCTTTTTTATTCACCTCGTCAGCAGCAATAATAAATGGAGGCCGTGATTCCTTCATTCTCTTAAATAAAGTATTATTATTATCATTATTATTTCGCTGTTTGTAAATCTGTCTACTTAAAAATTGCACGTAATGAAATACATTTTTCATTATTTTCTGTATTGATAACTACTTTTATTATTATTAATATTATTATTACAATGTTATTTCTCTATTTGTCTGTTGCACAGAAGAAAAAAACAATTTCAATACGCACGAAAAAACATTTTGGACACATCAGCGATAAATTATCAAATAAATTACTCTGTCTTATTAGCGCAATTATTATGATTATTTAGCCAACATAAGTAAGCTAAGTAAGACAGGTGATTTGGCTTTCAAAGAAGAAAAAAAAGAATTAATATCTTTCTTTTTTCTTGATTTTTTAATATACACATTTTATAATGCATATATAAAAAAGATATCCACCATTTTGCGACAAAAATATGGGGTTGACTCTTATTAGGGCACAAATTACAATGCATTTTTGAGATAATGATCTTTTCTTCTTCTTCTTTTGAGAGTGATTATTCCACTTCGTGAGGAAGACATCGTATCGTATCATTTTTATAGCTGTATTATCATTACCAAGAAGAAAAAAAAGAAGAAGTAAATACATTTATTTGACTAACTGTCCGGCTGTATATTGAGTTGTGTGAGTGACTATATACTATACTAAATAGAAGCTTGTCTCAACATTTTGACTTTTTAAACTCATATATTACCTTTCCTACAGAATGATGATAATAAGGATGACGTAGTTCAATTTATAAAAACTTTAATAAAAGAGCTATATTGAAGCTTTCCTTTACAAAAATGATGGAAGCGATGATGATGATGACGACGACGGTGATCATTATAACTTCTTATATGAGTACCATGAATCTTATTTTTTCTCTTCCAAGCTTATATATATATACGTATAATATATATGCAAGCTTGTAACAGTAATTGCATTGATTTGTT
>JAHZMT010001769.1:0-20032 GCA_027743785.1 Sinhomidia bicolor | reverse complement strand
CAATGTTGATGTTGCTCAGCAGTTTATTCCTCCACCTGCTCCCGGTGGTAATATTCATCCGGTTGTAATGGATGAAGCATCATCTCGTCGAAGTAGCGGCAAATCGCAAGGAGCTGCAAGTGCAGGCCGTACATCTACGGGAGCTCGTTCAAACAATAGCGCAGGATACCCTTTAAAAAAAGGTCGATCTTCCCAATTGGACGTTTCAATTAACAACAAATTTCAGGGCAGCAGTATCATATACGCTGAAACCAAATCCGGTGGAGGCGGTACGGATGGGGATGGCAAGGGGTATCCTCCTGGGGGCGGTGGTAGAAGTAGCCGAGCTTATTCAGATTACCCATATTACCAAGGTAGGTAGTAAGTATGTTCACCGATTCGTCAATATAAAAAATTCGTCAATTGCTCTCCATTCAAATTTCAAACCCTATTGGAACAGGTAAGCATCCTGACAATAGAGATCACACTTTTACACCTAGTGGGCATGGAATTCCAATCAAGAAGCAATTCTCTGACCATCATACATCGAACGTAAATGTTTATGTGAGACAAGGAAATGGCAACAATGGTGGGTATGCTGATACTGGTTTAGGTCCACGTGACGGCTACAACGAGGACAACAGGTACAATAACGGTTACGGTAACGGTAATAATGGTTACGGCAATAACGGATACGGTAACAACGGTTACGGTAACGAAAATAATGGCTACGACAACGGCAATAATGGTTACGACAATAACGGCTACAATAGCGGCAATAATAATGGCGGAAACTGCTGTCCTTCGTTTATCCCGTTACCAATTCCATTTCCAACGCCATGTCCCTGCCCACCCCCGTGTCCACCACCTCCTCCATGCTGTTGTCCAAAACGAAAGCCGAAAAAGAAGAAGAAAAAGAAGGATTGTGGGAAACAATGGGACATGATGAGTATGTATGGAATGTATACTCTCTTTCAGCAAATGTTCACCAGTTGGCAAAATCAAATGACAGAACAATACGAAAGAAGCAGACCCAGACAACCACCACCGCAGCAGTATGCTGTTGTAATGGCAAATCCATGTCAGGTTATGGGAATGATGGGTGCCGGTGGTTGCGGTTCCCCAGTAATTATGTGTCCAGGTGGCGGAAACCCAGGTTGTGGACCCAATCCAATATTTGAAGTGACAGGGGTAGAAGTACGGGGTGATGCCAATAATAATAATAATGGCTGAAAAGTTTTTGATGAAAATTGTTGTAAGCATTTTTATTTTTACCATTTAAGTAACAAGGGAGTAGTAATTCATACACGAAATTCATACATACGTACATTTGTACAGATTAAATTATTAAGTGCTTATTGTGTACCTGTACATCGTGTTGTAGAATGTATTTATGAAATTTCTTTTTATTTACAAAAAGCATAATTTAGGTATTCGCCAAAAAAGATCAACGCATACATTTTTGGCAGCTGAAAAGCTGGCAAATTGGCAGCTAATTTTGTCGAAGAAACATCTTCATCTGAATTAATAATCTGTCTATCTTTTGTTGTGAAATACGCAAGGGTACTTACTGCTCGGTACTTTTTAAACATTTAAAAATTGCTCATGAAAATACGCACGTTCATTTCATTCTCATTATTACTACCCAAAAAATCGCTCTATTTGATGTTTCCTCAAACAGTTTACCCTTTTTACGTACTTCACACCTTTTTTGTAAATTATGCACCTGAGCTTGTTCTGCTTACCTTAACAAATAAATAAATACCTAACTTTGTTCAAATAGAAACCATGTTGATTATGTAAGTTTTCTTCCATTAACTTCTAACTATTTTTTTCAGTGATCAGGAGAGAGACCCTTTGAAAGTATAATCATCCCTTACATTGCGGCTTATTTCATATAAATGTCCTTTCAAAATCCCATCAGCAAAAATGTCGGTCTGGTGCTGCTGCCAGTTGAGGAGGCAAACTAAAAGGCAAATCCACAAATGAACATAAAAGTATAAACGCAACACCACCGCACCAAGCACTCACAGAGTAATAAAACCACTTGTGCCGCAGCAGCGCAATCAAACCAGCCTAGTCTTTATCTGCAGTGCGGCACAAAATTATTGGCAAAAACGCTAATTGTAAAGTAATAATGATGATAATGATAGTAATATAATAGTATGCTTTCTTTCTGGTGGACACCCTCCTTTTCTGGCCCTATTCCGACTACATATATACCAGCAATCTAGTATGATGTCGGACACGGAAAAAGAGTATCAATCACTATTTTTACGATAGGAATAACTTTAGTAATTACGACTGTAAATATATTTATGTAGCAATCTGGATTATTATCTGTGGGCAAATGGCTGCACAATAATGGACTGTGGGCGTGCGTGTAAACTACGTAAAGGTAGTAATTAGCCATTACAAAATACAACTAAACAACTTTTTTTACAGACTCGTGTGTTTTTTTTCGCAGTCACACGCGTCGACAAGAATGGCAAGCGAGAGCATTATATTGGCATGTAAATATTTATGATAATGATGGTGAGATCGCTATTCTAGATTTTACCGTTTGGGTCTCCTCCGAGTCGTAATAATGGGAATGATGGTTTTACGCTAAATTATGTGCCGTTTGTGGATGATGAGGAGGTGTGAGAGGCGACCATCGAACAATGCCAGTCGGCTCATTTGGTGTTGTAGCGACAACATCCACAATGCCAGTTTGATCTCTTCCGTTATTTCCTCCTAGAGATGAAGGGGAACAGTTATACCCAGGATGCCCCTGGTCCGAGTTTACCGAGTTTGGAGAGCCCGTTTGCTGTTGGTATAGCCCAGTAGAGTGGAATTTGAAGCTTGGATCTGCTGTCATCATACTTAGCCCGTATCCTCCGTTCGTAAAGTGTTGCAGAGAGCTCATGTGAATTTGATGATGGTGAGGATGTGCATGGGGGTGATGGTGATGAGGGTGGTGATGAGAATATGAGGGTGCGTGGTGGGGGTAATGGTTATGTTCCTGGGAAAGAGTAGGAGAAGATGAAGCTCCTAGTGGAGATGAACTTAATCCACTGTTGGTGCTGCCCCCACCACCGTGTAATTGGAGAAATCCTCCGTGATTTTGCTGATGCTGCTGTTGATACGTTGGAGTACCACTAATGGAAGGTGGTGTTTCCTTTCCGTTGAGAACCACAGGACCACCACCAGGTGAAGATGCGGATGATGTTGGTGGAGGCTCCGTAGTTGTTGGAGAACCGGTCAAGCCATTGTTATTTCCACTCAATTGTTCTACTGAGGGAGTGGAGGAGACTCCAGCTCCACTGCTACTACTATTGTGCCATGGGTAAAATGGCATAGAACCACTTGATGAAGATGATGGCCAGCTTGTGCTTGGAGAAGGTATAGTTGGTGTGGACCAAACCGTAGTAGCTTGCTCATAACAGCCTGAAAAAAGAAAGAGATTGGGGCATTTTGAGAATCTCTGTAATTTTACGTTTATAATTTTTTAGTGAAAATTGTGTGACTGTTCATGATTTTCCAACTGGTAGAGAAGATCTTACTACTACACGTAGTAATGGTAAAGCAGATGGAGCAATAAAACATTTTTTTCTGGAAGATAATGGTGGGTATATTGTATTGTATTTTATATCGATAATTACTACTAGAACTAACCACCACCGTATCTAAACGAAAGGTACGTATTCTAGGTTAAGGCATAATTGTCGGTGCCTTTGATCTTCATTCTCTTGTGTTTACATCGCTTATTACTGTACTAAAGCAGACGGGGGAAACGTGCTAAAACCGCTGCCTTCCTATTCAATTTCAAACCACTCAACGTAACCAAACCAAAAGTGCTTTATTTTCCCATTTTACAGGAAGGATTTTATTTTGAGAACATAGCAGGTTTTCATTCTTTGCCTGTGCATCTGCATTCATCTTCCTATTTGTCTGCCGCACCTACTAAGCTTTTATTTATATTCCCTTTTCTTTCTAAACAGTTTTATGATGCTTCATTCTTATATATACAAGCAAAAAGTTTGTAAAGGAGTCTGTCTGGAGGCAGCAGCAGCCAAATTTACTAATATACCTATTTCATTTTTCAAGTGAAAGAAAAGTACGTTTACGAAAAACTTTTGTTCTTTCTCGTCGTGACAAGACATGAGGAAGAAGGCAGACACACAAATTTGTAAATGTAGAGTGTGGTATGATTATGGACCCGTGTGTTGTAGCAGATTTAGAGAATGTGTGTGTGGTGTGGTTTTCTGGTTGAGACCCCTTCCTCTTATGTACATCAACACTATTGCCGCTACCACCACCATCGATTATTAATAACATCGTTAAATTTACATGAATTTACAAAATGTACTCATTACACAGTTGAGTACCACTTAAAACACTACAACTATAAATACGGATGGACGTGCAGTGCATCAGAAAACAAAAAATACCTGCAACACTTCATTTTGCATAAATACATAAATGTCAAGTGTATGCTTTTTAATGCTCGTGAATTTAATTACTTCCGGGGGTAATTATTTGAGTCATAACATTAGAATCGTGTTAAAGAAAAGATTGGTGAAAGCCAACAGAGTCTATTTTGAACACAAGAGCTTCTCCATAAATGATCCGCGCATAAAAATATGCTCATATAAAATTAATTTTATTCAACTTTTACTAAGAATTTTATGAAATAATATTATGATCCATCAAATTATTGCGCACAAGCAATAATAGCTGTATTGCATTAACATTCGATTCGCTAGAAGAATAATGTCTTATACATAATATACAGCCATTAAAGTAATTATACATATTAGCGTGATTACTTTTTTGTGTCTAATCTCTTGTAGGATATTTTTTACGTTTATTATTTTACTACGTACGCTTGTAGTGTACGAGTAAAAAACTGGTCAAATCTTCTTAAGAGTAAAAAGTGGTAATGGCATTAATAACGCAAAGAAATTAGTAATATGATGATGTACCGACCGACAGACTATGACTACCTATATACATGCTCGAATTGCATGAAACGAGCGTACTGTTGTTAGTGATGGCACCATACAGTAGGTTATACTTTTTTACTGACAATGAATTCCATTTCCACTGTGTGATGGCAGATGATGATGATATGATGGTGTTTGCTTTGACACGGGGCATCATCATCATCATCAACAGCGTGAAAATTATGGCTCATAAAACTCATTCAACAAACCTCAGAGTTGGAAATAAAAAATATTTTATGTCTTCTTTCGCACAAAAACAGAATCGAATGAGAAAAAGGAAACACATTTGCTACCTGAACATAGTAAACAAGTTAAACTTGTGTATACGTATAAAAACTTTATCTCTTAAAAAATATTTTATGTCTTCTTTCGCACAAAAACAGAATCGAATGAGAAAAAGGAAACACATTTGCTACCTGAACATAGTAAACAAGTTAAACTTGTGTATAGGTACGTATAAAAACTTTATCTCAGAAAGCAAACTCAGAAAAAAATGTTCTACTGAATAGAGAATAAGTATACAATACACATATCTCTCATTCTTTTCTAAAATTAGCTTCACCAGAAATCATTCTATAAGTTAGGTGTATAAAAAGTAATCGTTTTAATCGTTTCAGATATCAAAAGTTTATGCAATTTGTAAGTGTACAAACTATGAAAGGTGCAATATGTGTACTTTACATTTCTGTTGTAATACATCAAAAACTACTTTAGTGTTTTAGTGATATACTTGTGGAATTATGAAAAGTTCTGATAGGACAATGGAGTAAAACGTATAAGATGATTCACACCTTTTTTTACCGTCCATCAGTATGCATCACGCAAAGCATTAAAATACCAACTATAAATGGTAATATTAATGTCGTCGTCGCCATTGCATGAAATGACTTGAAATTATTTTAAAAGCAAAGTGTTATTATATACCTGGTGATGAGTCAATGCGACTTCTTTTCGGAATTCCTGAATACGGCAAGGGACGCTGAGGAGGGGTAGAACCACCCCCGGCTGTTGCGCTTCGTAGAGTGCTACTTGCTTGATAGTACCCTGAGGAATGATGCAAGTACCAGGGTGTATCTAATTGAAATAAACACATTGTAAAAAATACTTAAAATATATAAAAATGATTTATTGTGATGGAACTAGTAGCATATAATAGATTAATTTCATTGTTACATTGTGGGGAATAGAAGAATTCTCTGTGAGAATCTGGTCTTTCCTTTGCGTCTAGGAAAGCTTTGGCAAACGGGTTGTATCGAATTTTTAGCGCTGTCACCTGCACAAAATCAACATGTCATATTTACGATTTTGCAAGTTAATTCAAAGCTAGGCATGTGTTCAATTCAATGTACAGCAGCTGCGTAAATCAACGTGATCACCCTTGCTCACTCACTCGTCACTTTTTAAGAAACATTAAATGATTTGTTTTGGCCAGCAATTGTTGAAAGTGACAGGTACTTGAGAAAAATTTAGTAAAGGCGCTGCTTTGCACACTGCTTTGCGCAAATCATCGAGAAATGTAAATACATACACAGACATAGTTTCTACTAGTTAGTAAACAGTAAAAATGTAGCACTCCACGCAGCTCGCCTTTTCCATCTTTAACAGGAAACTGATTGACCAAAACGGTCAACGCTGTCAAAAAAGCAACGATGCTTTCACGTGTTGCCAGACTTTCAATATTTAAATAAGCAGCGCATACTATTGAATATAATCATTACATGGCACATTTGTTTGTTAAACAAAAGTAACTTTCGGGGAAGTGAAAAGTCCTTGAATGGCAGGATGAAAGATGGCAGCTTCATTTTTTAAAGTTAAAATATATGCAAATAGTGCATTAATCTTACCTCTTCATTCTGATATGCAGTTACAGCAATGAATTGGGTCTCTGGCAAGGGATGAACTGTGCTTCTAGTATACTCTGCGTTTCTAATTAAAATCTCTGGGCTGACTGGCGTATCGGTGCCTACACGAAATATATGAACGCGGGGCTCGTATTTGTGCAGAGAGTGAAGCATAATTTGCTGAAATAGTTTTAATGCCCAAATTTTTAAAAAATGTTTCACGAGGAAGAAGTTCAAATGCTGAAAAATAACTTACTTGAGAATTTCCGTTTGTTTTATTTGTCAACTTGACTTTGTGAAATGAAACAATGTCTTTGGTCCAGTGTGCCCCAAAATTTGGCGATTCTGGATGCAGGTAAACGGCGTTTACTGGCTGCGATTCGGCTTTTCCACCAGGAACCCACTCACCATTTACATACTTCCATCTATTCACATAAAATCACATTTAAACCACAAGACCATATTGTTTTAAAAAATAAATTTGGGTACTTTTCCATGTAAAGATGACAAATTACCGATGACTATCTATCTGGACAAACTCAAGTAACACCGAATACATTGCGTTAGGAATTAGCCCTGATATGCGTATTCTCACCACAGGAAACATTCGCCTAAATATAAACACAAAAACAGAATTTTACACAATTCTCACTTCACCCCTGAAATCTTCACCCCTGAAATCTTCACCCCTGAAATCTTCACCCCTCAACTTTCTTTACTTTTACTATACTCAAATTATATTCGACTTTGAGTCTCTACCTTCCACTTTTTGTAACAATCATTTCATTTGTCAGCCCATGAAATTTCTCCCACAGATCTCTATCTTCCAGCATTACACGAGGGCTGACCGATGGCACTCCAGAGTCGTCGTCAATTCCACCCCCACTGCTGGAATTGGCACTTCCAGCGTGTCCACCACTAGCAGATGACGCTCCGCCAGTTGATTGCTGATGGCTTGACAAAAACTCATGACCTGGTACATGATTGTAAGAACACCATACGGAATTTCTTGTTAGCTCTTTTTTATTTTTAAACTTTTGACCGAACATTATACCAACATTAACTAACACATTAGTTTCTAATGAAATGTAAAGAAAAACCACACAGCAACGAAATGCAAAAAGGTTATGAGTACACTACAAAATTTTCAAGTCGATTGAGCGGAAAAAGCAGAAGACATTGTCACAATTCAAAAGTCTGTAACAATTTCAGGTGCTTTCTTTCATAAGCCGATACATTTAAAAATAAATTTATTACTGGCTTTACGCCCTGCCTGTCATGCCAGACATACAGATTAGGTACATCACAGAGTACAGGTGTCCCAAAAAACTCTCACGACACTTTATAGTCCTGTTTACCGATCCATATGCTCAATTATCCCACTGCTCGAGTGGATTAATTACCCAAAACCGTTTCGTGACTTTCAGAAATGAAACCTCTAAAAGTCATAGTCATAAATATTAACATGTTAATGTCTTACAAATGTTATGCAAAATTAAATCTAAACCTTACTCAACTCTCATTGTGCTTTACATGCTTAGGAGACTAAACTATGATTGAAGAGATATACTACCGATATAAAACTTGGATTCATGAGTAACTCACCTATGATAATTCTTTGGAAAATATAAATTGAAAATCAAAGGAAAGAACTACACAGCCATTGATTATACATTATAAACCTTAAGTTACATCAATCTAATTTCAGCAGAGCACACAACTTATTATGGGGATATTTTTTAACCAAAAAGTTTAGTTGCATTTGTCTTTAAATTGAAACTAAACTTATGCCCTGCTGCCTCTACTCCTACCTCCAACATAATTCACGAATTGAAAATGTATCAATCAACATTTTTTAATGCCAAATACAACTAAATAAAATGCAAGCATCTTAAATAAATTATGAATCTACCATTCATCTTCGATAAGACAAGTTCAGTGTCGGTAACATACCCGTGCATTTATGTAACATGATGTAAATTGAGTTATATGAGTGTATTTGCAATTATAGTCAATGTTTGCAATTTGCATGAGTTAGATATACTGATATTTACGAGTTTTAAAGGTTTCAAAAAACTGTTTTGGGGACTTAATCCGGTCGAGCAGTAAAGGGTCGCGATCTTATTATGGGACTTTTGCTTAGTATGATCGAATTTTGGTAATCTATCAGACACATTAACATCAGAACAAGCACTAGACCCCAAAAATCAAACACAAAGTAAGTTCTGTTTTTTGTAGAATTTTTGTTATTTACTACATATTATTGTATCAATAAACCTCAAGTATTAATGATTCAGCAAATGCAATAAAAAGGGTTGAACGTGCACCTGTTGCTGAAGGAGACGGGGATGCAGCCAAAGGATCCACCAAAGGATTTACTGATGACGTAGGCAGGGTCGAATGGTGTTGATGATGATGACCTAGCACAGCTGCCGTTACTGCTACCGGCCCAACTCCAAAATCCGGATAAGATGCCGATGGGTTTGATGACCAACAAGCCGAAGAAAGTGCTGCTGCAGTTGGGGGATAACCCATAGCTGCAGCGGCAGCAGCCGCTGCTGCAGCAGCTGCCGCGGACGGAGGTGGAGGACCGTAAAAGTCATAACTGGAAACACCACCAATTTCACCAAACCCACAGGTGCTGGATCCTGTTCCAGGAGGCGAATACTTGGATACGGGGTAAACTGAGACTGGCGACAGACCTACATTATCTGTACCATTTTCAGTGTTGCAACAATAAAATCTATTACTTCCGCTGACACCACCCACCACACTTAACAATGAAGAACTTGTTGTATTGTTGTTGTGATGAGGTGGACTTGCATTGTTACCCGTTGCCGAAGCATTACTTGTGTCAATGGACAAGCAATTATTCTCTGTTTTAACTTGTCCACTGTTTGCCGAACAACTGCTGTTGTTGCTGGAAGTATTGTTATTATTATTATTGCAGGCCAACTTTCGTGACTTTTTATGTGGGTGGTGAGAAATGGTCGTACCGCCACTTCCACCACTGTTGTTGTTGACAGTGACACTGTTCAATGCCTTCTGCATCTTGAAAAAAATATGTCACTTTTTCCCTTCTATTGTTACTTACTATTATGATTATTACTTTTAATTGCTTTTACGCACTTTTGTTAACTAAAACCTGATAATAACAATCTTAAATGGTAGCACGATCTCGATAATACATGCGTGCGCGTCGTATTATTATGCAAGTTGTTATACTTGACACTTGCACACTTTATCGCGAACAGCTTATAATGATGTTAATAAACAAAATATTTTATATGTACTAATAATTTTAGCGGGTATTTGATGAAGAGTCCTTGCAAAGTAACACTGGCCCATTAGCTTCTGGCCGTTATCATTACTCTTTTTTATCACTTTGTTTCATCTTCTGTCTCTCTCTCTCTCACTAGTGTGTACTTTGGTTGGGCATTTGGTTGGACATCACACACACACATACATATAGTGAAGCAAAAAAAGCTAAACTTTTTCCCAGAGATTTGCTAAATTTTATTATTAGCCTAGTGATTATGATGATTTTGTGAAGGCGTGAGAAAATTATAACTTTTTCGTCATAATAATATAACAAGTAATACCAACACATATGCACAGAAGCCCACAACAGCTATCTCCACGCCTGATGTAAAATGACAGAACAAAGTGCTAGTGGATGATGATGGAGAATAATGAAGAAAAAAAAAATCTTCGCCCTTACTCTCTGTGTTTCACAGGTACATGCGACAAAGAGCACTATTATTAGACCCCAAGTTGATGGTACGAAGAGATGCTGAGGAGGAATAGCACGGGAAAAAAATAGCCTGTTCTTATCAAATCTGATGATATCAGAAGAAGAAGTAGTAGCAAGATGATGATAATAATATGCATAACACCATAATATATTGTAACAACAATAATAATATAATGCCTCTGCTGCATTTAAGTTCACAATCCACGACGACAACGACCAAGTGAGATGTTTTCAGTTGGATTAGTTGATTAGCAGCAGCAGAGATGACTGACTGACTTGACTACTATGCCGTGGTGTGTTTCTGATATTCTGGTTCTTGGTTTCTTGACGAGAAGAGGTGATAAGATGAGATAAAGAGATGAAACTAAACTGTGAAATATTTTTTTTAGTTTCTTCACTTCATCTTAGAAAGGAGCGTATAATGTTCAAAACCGTGTTCTTTTTGCCTTTCCCCCTGGTCATGAGTTTTGGTCTCTGCGACGCAATCTACTTGCCAAGTCAAAATCCTTAACGTCTTCATCAACAGAGCATCATCGGATCATCACATATACCACTACAATATTTACCAAGCTTCTTCGCCATCATCGTCCAAAATCCATCCAACCAAAATAGCACCTGTGATGAGACAGGTATGCATGTTGTTGCGTATAAACAACTACAAGGAGCCACCACCGTTTTAAAAACTAGTGGTGGTATGGTGGTGGGACATAGTAAGAACTATATTTTCGTGTTTGCTCACACTATTTACTTTACAGAAATTATATTCTTTTTGCCTCTCTCTCTCTCTCTCTCTCTCCATAACTTGTATAAATTACAATTCACTCTTGTGCTAATTTATGTTAAACACAAAACGCATTTTGGATGGACGTGATGAAACATCCCAAATAACAATATACCAGACAACGTCACATTAGTATTATTATTGTTATTATTTTAATGTAACTTTGTCTAATAGACAGTAGGCATTATTATGACGAATATATGATTCTTTGCATTGTCATAATATTTCGAAAGGTATGAAAGCATAAAAGTAAATAGAATTATGATAATAAAGGATAAAACAGACAGCAAAAACGCAGCATCCTCCACTCCATCATATTCACATTCATCCACATGAAAACTTTTTGTAACGTGAAAGAAAGGTGCACGCAGAGATTATACCTACACACACGTCTTAGTTTTGTTTGGCGAGCAAGGGAAAGAGAACGCCTCCTTGCTGGGCTCACGTCTTGATTAGCCAGCGAACCAATGGCATCCGGATTGCATCTTACGGAGAGGGTTGGTCCTTTTCTCATTGAATCTCTTGATTTCAACGTAATATCATAATTGAGATGAAAAAAATACAAAGTTTCTATAATGCACTTACTGAAAATGTGTTGGCTACCTGCTGTGTACGTACGATGATGATGAGTGCGAAGGTGATGAAGTCGGCCATACCAAAAAGGGAGGAAAAGGGAAACCTTTTTATGCTGCTGTCAGTGCAGCTTACTGTGTTTGTTAAAAAAGCATTCAAAAGTACCATATACCACCGTGATGCTGTTTGATTTATTCATTTGTAATTTTATAACCGTTTTTATTCCTTGCTGTGTAGAAAAACCAGAATTAATGGTGGCAAAAAATGGCGGAAAAATGAATTACCATAAACCTGAAATATAAAATTACTTGAACAGCTTTTTTATCCAAAATATGACCACTATAGAGTAACATTATAATGGTCAATTACAAGATGAAAAACAAAAGACAGCAACAGCATTTAGATATACATGATGAAATTTCTCTAACTGGGCAACCTGCTAATTAATGAACGAACTCGTTGAATTGCAGCAATAAAAGTCAGCCATATGTTGTGATTTCTTTATAAAATTTTATATGAATTCAAAAGCTTGCTTGTTTATGATTCTTCTAAAAAACATAAATTTACAAACATCTTTAGATGAAATGAATCAACCTGGAAAAACGACCACCAACCAAGAACCTAACGGACGACAGCATAATTTTTGCTAATTGTAAATTGAGATGTGGGTGAATTGTGTAATATTTTTGCCGATTTTATTGATACTTCATACTTGTATGTTTAAAAAAATTAAATTCAATATTGATATTATAAATCAAGGTATATGTAGTTGAATTAAAAAGGATTGCGGGTAGGTAAATAGTTTTCGAAAGTTTCATATACAAACTGGTTAATTGAGATAAACCTGTGATTTTTAAGGACAATGATTGCTGTAAAGCTGAAGAATTTGCAGACGCATGACTGCAATATTATTATTGGAATTGTCGGCTTCTCTTTGGCGTTTTGGTACTATTAGGCAAGAGATGAAGATAAGACATGATCTTCATTCATCTCATTGTGTTACTTAAAAATAATAGAGTGCATGAGTCAAAGCATTATTATAATAGAAACGAGCGCGACGTGTCTGACTTCGAAAATGAAAGAAACAATAGAACTTAAGATGAAATACGCAACGATCAGGTTAATTTTAACGTGAGGCTTACTCCTTTCAAAATACCGAATAAACAACAACAACAGTGAATACATTAGACATCACAATTAAATGATGATGGGGTTATAAAAGTTGAGTTAGGAGTTAGAGCCTCTTCTTCTACAACAACAGGGATCATCACGATAATAATACGAGTAGTTCTAGTAGTAGTAGTAGTAGCAGTAGCGTTCAATAATTTTCGGAAATCGGAAGATAAAAGAACGCATTAGGACCACACAAGAATGAGACCATCTACCACTCGCTTCTGTATTTTTCAGGAAAAGAATAAAGGATTTTTATTATGTTTGATGATGAAAGTCACTGGATTTGGAGTTTCAATAATCCGGGTGGCGGCGGCCGCGGCGGAGACGGCAGCGACAGCACTTGGAGGAGTACTTTTGTTAGTGGAGAGAATCCTTTTTAAAGTATGCGAAAGACTACAGATCAAAAGTAGAAAAAATTGCGGTCGCTGTTGATTGTGGTGGTGAGTGGGCGAAAGTAGAGAAATAAATAAAGAGTTCTACTCTAGAACATTGTTCCATTTTGTTGTGCTATTGTGACTGAGCAAACGAGAGAGTAAATTATATGACTGTGTGTTGACGTAAAATATTGGAGATGAAGAGGTGATGATAATACTTAACATTCAATAATACGCTATGATTCCGTAATAGTCGGCACATTTGAAGTTTACCATAAGAAAGGCTCAAAATCATCATTATCACCGCCATCATCATCATCATCATTGACAATATTGCAACAACTTCAGAGTAGTAGCAATAAACCTAACAGAGACAAAGATGCGCTTCCTTTCGTAAGGGAAAGATGGTTATATGGGTTCATTCGCTTCGAATGATAGAACAAAAACATGTATGTATTTTTACTCCTCTCTCGTACTTTTCCAGGTAAAAAACGTTGTGCGTAAATACATGTATAGAAATATTATTTCATTTTTTTTCGTTATTACTTTCTATATCAATTTATGTTCTACCAAAAGGTATGTTTAATGTTAAATGCAAGTACATATTTTATATGTATTGTCGGCAATTCCTGTGAGGTGATATACTCAGGAGCGTAATAAAACTTTTATGGCATCTCTCTCTTTTCGACTTTGAGAAAGAAAAGGGTCTCCAATCTTTATTTCTTGTTCTTTATAAGCTGATAGTACGTCAGAGAAAAATACTCGACAACTTTTGATTTGTTAACACAACCTTTGGTTTGATGGTGGTTGTGTGGTGAATTCATTCAGTAAAATTGTATTTGCATTTTCATTGTGTTTCACTAAATATCCCATTTCCAAACTGTTCCAGCATTTTATCTTTTACCGCGTATACTGTTTGGACATATTATGGAGAAATATGCAGCAATGATATCTGCTGTTTTTGGACACTGGATTCATGATCGTTATTCGACTATTATATTCGTTATTTATGAAGTCTTAAATAGTTGCAATGTCCAGTTGCATATATATGCAGACACGATGCCTCATATTATGTGAGTCTCACCGGCCCATTTATAACCCATTTGACACATTTGTTCAGTTCCTTCCTGAGACAGGTAGGTAGCAAAGGAGGTATGAGGTCACGTAATATGAGCTATGAATGAGCATTACTTACTGTGTTTTCTCCTCTTAGAGAGACGGACAGACATACATACACGAAAAACAACGTTGTTGAATACTGCCTACCTGCCTATTGATGGGTTTCTTTGGTACGGTTTCTTACTACTAGACTGGTGCTTCCATCTTAATTCAACAATATTTACTGAATGAAACTCTGAGTTTAATATGCGACTGTCCATTGTCTCTTGAGAAATTTCTCACGCTGGCCGCTGGGTATCCTATCGAATTGTATAATTTTGCCATAAAATGTATGTACGTCAAAAATTATTCGTACGTCAATAAATAAAAATTAATCTGCCAAAGAAATTCAAATCAAATCACCTAATGAAATTGGCATTTTATTAGCTTACTAATGCATATAAAGTTTTCAAATCGTGTACTATATCCTTTTTAACTTCAATATAAACTATAAAATTTAAATTAAAACTACGTAGTTCAGTTTGAGTTTACCTGTATAGTCACAGTACGTTTATAATAACATGGATCATAATATATGATTATTTGAAAACGAACAGTGGTTCTAAATTTGTACTCACAACGTATTTCGGTTAAATTTTTCGTTATTAGTTTAAAATTGTAAAATAATTAGTATCAAAGTATTTTTTTTTTCAATAAAATGTACGTCAACAATTCTTTGTACGTCAACAAATAATAATTGCTCACTTTTAATATAAATCATCTATACCCTTTGAAACTTGATACATACTTGAGTCCAATAAAATAGTCTTAAGGTTCAGTAGAATGCAAGTTACTCCGCAGTTTCGCCGTTTTATTCCTATACAGACTCTGGAACCTAGGAAATTCATAAGAAGGAAGCGTGACAGAAGAAGATTATGGAGTTGGTTATAATTTAAGTCGTACAATAATTCCCAAAGAAAGTAAATCAAAATCAATAATTTCGGTTTCCATGTATCGCATGAATGACGCCAGATAGTTTGCTTTTAAAAATTAACCTTGCCTAATAATAGTACGAATAATTGAACCGATTGGAATTAAAGTCTTCGTGAAGGTCCAAAATATAGGAATGGTCCTATATTTATGAAATTTTGCCATAGTAAAGGAAGGTCCATTCTTTCAGTAGCCGTCTTTAGCAACTTTATATACGATGTCATAAATGATATAAACAGCATGCCACATGTGTAATTTTCTCCGATTATTTCAAAATTAAGAGTAAACTAAGTACAAAAAATTTGGAAGCTAACTTATTTTTTTTAATGAAATCTAATAATTGTCATTAAAACTCAAAAATTTCACAAATTTGATCAAAATTTATTCATTACTACGATGTTTGAAGCGTAGCCAGTTTTACAGCCTCCAAGGTTTGAAAATGTTTCACGGCATAGTCCACCTCATAAACGTTATTTGTTTGGTAACATGGTTATGATCATTTTACTGTACGGTCCTTGACTATAAAATAAAGTATTAAATCATTTTGACTATAGCAAATAAAATATCTCCTCCATTGAGTGAAACCTATGATGATATATTTATATATACTTTCCGTACTCTAAAAAGTGTGAAACACTAAATTAGTATAGCAATTTTTATGCTCACCATTATTATAAAGTGCAAGTTTTGTAGAAGACTGAATGATGAATGTTTTAGGGATAATAATTTGTCCCTCATATTTTTAATTTATTTTCACTTTCTTGAAACAATTAAATTATAAGCTCAAAAAGTAATATTGTCATTCAATAATAATTTTAATCAAATCAAATAAAATGGTTAGCTTATTATTGTTATTACCCCCTGCCCAGTCCCAAAACACAATTTCTTTAAGACTCAAGTTTTTTTAAACGATTCACTCGCAGCGCTTATTAAATGTAGTATTTATTAAATGTAGGTACATGAGATGCTTTTTTTAAAAAAAAACTATACATTTATCTCAAAACTTACGCACTTGTCCTTGTTCACTAATACGTAAATGCAATACTGCAATCATTTTAAAACTAAATTATTATCTATTACCAGCACGTTAAAAAACTAATCCAGCCTGCTTAATAAATCCTCCCCCTCTCTTTTGGATTTGACTCTTTTCGTTTCTATACATTAAAATATGTAGATATGAACAAAAATCACATTCAGGATTTTAAAAATTATAATTAAAACATAATCGATTCATTAAGAATAATAATTGGAAAGACATAATTTTCTGATTGTCAAGTTTGGCAAAATATATTTTTGGAAGATCGTGGTGAATATTATCATGTCCTACTCTGCGGAAAGACGTATTCCAGAATACTGTTTAATACGTACTTACACCACACCAAAGTGTAAGTCTATTTAAGCCAAACATGTCATCTGACCTTGAGCCAACATTAATATTTCACGTTTTTCTTTGGGAAATCTGAGCTCCCGACCAAGACTCCTGGCCTCTTCAAGTTCACCCTCAGCTTGCACAAGTTCCCGATCTACAAGCAGATAAAACAATGAAAATTTCAAGAGATTTGCACAACGTGGAACAGAAAGATGGTTCATGCATGTTACATTCAAAGTCTGAACTCACGAATTGTAGCTGGCTGAAGGGAAACATCTTCAACTGCCGCGCCACCTCCTGTACTCGCGCTGCTTCCATTCGCCGCATCCCCCACAGCTTGATTGATAAATTCGTCCGTGATCCTCCGACTGGGATGCTCATTGAATAGACTGTTCATCAATGCAATTTTCGCAGCGGACCGTCTAGCCTCTGCTTTCGTTGGACATTTCTAAACGCACAGGCACAAAATAATGAACGTGTAATAAAGATAGACTAAATTTAATTTTTTTAGAATCAGTTTTAAAAATTCAGACGAGCTCAAACCTGAAAGCTTCCAAAGCAGCTTCCACCGGGTAAACTGACATAACAAATGTATGGCGGTGACTGGGCTGGCACGGACTCATAGATCACACAAGCGTTTCTACCCCCTTCCACCGACGATCCACCAACACTTGGAGAACTTGGCGTACTACTCGTATTCCCATCGCTGCCAGCAAATTTTAGCGTCCAAAACTCTTGAAGTGCTTCCACCACATTAACTGCAACACAACAATAATCGTCATTTCTAAAATCTTTACACGTTTTAAAACGAAACCAACTCACCAAACAATTTTAGCCTTCTTACCTCGATTTCCCCCATGATGATGACCACTCCCATGACCATGATTAGAATGCAAGTGATGATGGTGATGAGAGGGCGAACCATAATTACTCCCAGAAGACCTCGAACTCGCAAAACTTCTCACCACTGCCTTGACAGCTTCTCGAAGCTCCATATTATTCATTGTACTCGCTGATGACATTTTAAAAACTGTACTATGAAAACCAAACTTCTGGTTTGTGTTTCATCAAAAAATTTAAGCAAACACTGGTCACACTGTCCTCTGTGGATTACACGATAAAACTTTCCAAATGATAGCTGACCACTGACCATGCTAGACAAACGTCAACAATAAAAGTTTTCTCTGCTACGTTTTCCAAAGTCAAAACAGTAGAAATTGAGTACGCCTTAACACAAATAGCTAATTCACATTTTTAGTATATAGACACATTATTGTCGCGATTCCTTGTTGCAGTACATGTTATGTGTTACGCTGCTACAGTGTACTAACAACATCGTCTCTCTGTCTAGTGATCCTTTCCTCTTCTGCAGTTCACCTTTTCTTTTTACTGCTGTTGCTAATGCTAAGCTGTCCATCATTATCATATTTTAATAATAACTGCACACACAACACACACAAAAGAAGGAAAACGTCTATGAATCCTAAACCAGAAGAAACGTATTACGAAGAAGGGGAAAGAAACAAGAGAAGACTCTGCGTAAGCAAGTCTTACAACGTAATCCAGTTCATATTAATAATAAAAATAATAAAAAAATGTGATCCTCGCCGACCTAAGTGTGTGTGGAAGTACACACACAGGTAATTGGTTTTGCTTGCACACAGGTAACTTGTTGTAGTACAAAACAACAATATCATTCATTACACTTGATATCATGCATGATTCGTGATGATGATCCCGTCCATCCTCTTACTACCCCTAATAATATTATATGCTGCTTAAGATCATGATGGGGATGGTGGTTGGTGATGGGTATTATTATTGCTGCCGTAATAGTTATTACTTTATACCTGTGCTCTTCTCGTCCTCGTCCTCTTGCACAGGTAGAGGTGCTCCTTCAATTGACTGCTGACTGATCATGCATTTTACATTTACAACTCCACCACGACGACGATGCAAGTCAATGTATTGTTATTGCCAGAATGAATTGAACTGTGAAACTTGTATGCAAAGTTGTAGCAGTGAACCTGTTGCTCTTTTTAATTCCCATTTTGCCCTTTTTCCTCTCTCTCTCTCTCTCTCTGTGCATTTCTTCGTGTGATGCTGGTGGTGCGGTGGTACATGCTTTCATGTTTATATGCATGCACATTGTCATATCATATTTTAAAGTGCTTTGCAATGCAACAACAAAAATAAAGAAAAGAAGCGAGATAAGACGAAAATATTGCAGGGTAACAACAGCTATTGAGTAGTAGTGCAGGTGAGATGAGTAAATTTCTGTATCAGCTTCAGGGCAATTTACTACACACAGGTCGAAGTACGAACAATATCAACCCTTTAGAGAAGAACAAGTAGGTACTACTACTGGCATGGTATATTGTTCCACCACCATCATTCCGACAAAGGCTACACAATAATGCAAGTAACCTGCTGCAAATGAAGAAAAGGAATGAACTAAAAAAAGATACAGAGAGAGAGATGCGGCTGTATACTGTATAGGAATCCGAATAAGATAATGAGTATATATGATGCATGGTTGGGTTTTGAGTTATTCGTTAAACCAACCTTTATAATAATCGCCAACGACATCGTCATTATGAATCGTGAGAAAAGTAGAGAAGAATGCAGCAGTCAAAGGGTTGCTGGCTAAAAATGTTATTTCTGTGATGGTGTGCACATGCACAATTACAATTATTTGTTAAGAAGATGATAAACATAAAAGAGTAATGAAAGGTTCAAGCAAACACACATTCTTGCTAGCAAGCGGAGGAAGCAGAAAGCAATAAAATTACTCTAAAACCCATTCCATTTCTGACGAAGATGATTTAAAATTCGTTTCTCCTTCTCCACATTTTGCTCTGTCATGATGGTTTTTGTTAATGCCATAAATATTTCTCACACAGGTGGAAAAATTTATTATATTAACCCGTTTCGTCTGTCCATCCGTCTGTTTGAAATACAATCTGAGCAGAAGTAGGTATTGGATTGGTAGGAGAAATGAATGGAAACCTGATTTAAATGAACAAAGTACATAGTACATATCTACAGGTTACCTGGTTCAGTCATTCTATTGGAAATTTACAATATTCACCGTTACGTATTCACATTCTTA
>JAHZMT010001768.1:0-16316 GCA_027743785.1 Sinhomidia bicolor | reverse complement strand
TTGTTACTTGCTTGTAGACGAACAAACGGCAGTGAAGAGAAAAGAGAGAAAGAATATAAAAACTTTCATTTTGATGATGTTGATCACAATCACAACAGCAGTAGAAGAAGAAGAAGAAGAGAAAGCGGACTATAAAAGCTTAGAATGGAGGCATCTTATTGTTGTTGATGATGTTGATATTATGATAATGATGTTGCAGCAGCTACTACGGCTACTGATGATGAGATTGACTGACTAGAGGAGAGAGAGAGATGAGAGATGCGAGAGGAAGAAGAAGGACAGCAGCATGCTCTCTTTTTTTCTCTCTCTCTCTATCTCCTTATTACACACATATTCATTCAGATAGGCAGGCAGACTTGCGTCACAAGTCACAATGTGACAATACAGGACAGGGAAGAAAGGGCTTTACATAAATAAATTTTATTTCCTCGAAAGTAAAGCAGTTTTTGTAATAAAAATGCACGTGTCATCATCATATTTAGAGAGAGAGAGATGTGATTTAGTACTCACTCTGTGCTGCTGTTATTATTATTATTATTATATTTTTTTTTGAAAATGGCATATAGGTACATATGGGTTTAGCGTAGAGAGACCCTTTTCTAAGCACACGACTTGAAACCGGGTACATTGAAAGGATTTGGAAATTTTCACCTTTTTCTTGAAAGTAAAAAATAAGGAGAACATGCTTACTGAGGGGAAAAAAATCTAATCAGAGATGAGTGATACATTTTACGTTTTTTACGTTTCTTCAATTTACGTGACATGTAATAAGGAAGGTCCTTTTGTAAAATTTAGGCTATGTGAAGCGCGTGGAAAAATATAAAGATGTTGTTGTCAATTTTTTTTTAAATAATTTTTTTTTAGGATAAAATATATTGCTAGTGGGATGATGATGAGAGTGTATATACTCACTCGAATTGTTTTGCTAAAAGACTAAAAAAGTCAAGTTTTACGCGCGTGTGCTTGCTTGCTGCTCTCGATCATGTAACTTTGTTATCTTCCCTAATTTCATTGGCCCCCTCTTCAATGCGTACACAAGCGCAACTTTACATTTGAATAGGGAATCATCAACAGAACAAGTATAATATGCCATTAGTTTGTAATTAAGTTCTGTTTGAAAGCAGTTTTTTAATCATAAATAAGTTAGCTAACTTTGCTCGCAAAATTTCAAGTGAAATTCAAAAAAATTGACAGTAGTGCTGTGATTCTACTCTACTTATAATAATTTACTTTCTCTGTAACCAAATTATAAGTTGCCTATTATCAACCGCTTTGATGTCAAATGGCGTCTCTCACACTTTCAATCACCGTGACGACAACAACAAGAAGAGTGTCATTATGCCCCATATGTGTTTTTTAACCACCTACCTACATATTTCACTCTTTTTTATCCAACAGCAGCGCCATCATCGCCAACATTGTACTTATATAATTTCGCACAATATTGACTTACATCCCGGCAGACCAAAGTTTAAGTGTCTTTTAAAGTCCTGTTTTCCAGAGAACAGCAGTGTGTAGCATCTATCTATGCATTTGTACTTTCACTTTGAGAGTTTCCCAAAGTTAAACAAGTGACATTGGACATGTGTATGTAAGTACATGTGTAGCAGGATAAAGAAACGCCGTCTGTTCTGTTGTACTTGTGAACAACTTTCTCCAAAGTAAGTAATAATAACTACCTATACTACATACATAACATGTGTATATTATTATTATGCAGTATAACTTTCTTGTATCGCAGTCAGCGTCGGTATCTCTGTTTTTAACTTTATTTGTTAACTACCGCCACCACCACCACCACCATACAAGTTTGGTATTAATGACTCTCCGCACAAGCCGTGTGCACAACAAGTAGTAGTAGTAGTAAAATGTATTTATTTACATGTGATATTTTTTTTATTGTACATTATTATTTCTCCTTTCTTTCTCTATTTTATATTCATGGGGTATACTCTACTAGAAAACAAAAAGTTGCCAAACGCTTATTTTTTTTCTGCTCATTTAGTCACAAAAGAAACAAGTTTTCTCATTATTATGCAGGAAAGTCTTGTTGACACGTAGTAGTAGTGGAAGTAGCTCTCTGTAAGACCAAAACTAAACAAGTGAGGAGTTTTTAGTAGGAAATTATTAGAGAAAAGCTATACAGAAAACAGAAGACTGGCTGACTACTACTCCACTTTTTCTCAACTTTGTACTTGTCGTCAAAGTAGTAGTAGTTGTACCATGTTGTATGTTATGGTATTTATATGGTGGTGGTACTTGAATGCATGTTTTGACATTGTTTGTTTAGATGATAAGACCCTCTTCATTGCAGAACTGGGAAAGGGGGAAAAAAACAAGTAAAGTTGCAGAATGGAGCATTACTTTGAATAGCATAGATATTATATATGTATATTATGTGTAAATGTAGAGCGCTCTTCTGTTGTCGATGATGTCTTAATTGTAAAAGCTTTTTTTGTGAGACTGGAGCACCTACTATTAGTGAGAGAGACAGCGTGGTTGGAAGAAAGTGTGGAAGGACGTGTACAGCTTTTTATTAACTTTTCAGCAGCTTCAACATCATCATGGCTTAAATTAAATAAGTTTCCAGGCTTGGTCCAAAAGTACAAACAAAAACTATAAGAGCATTCATTACACACAGCGGTAGCTCTTCCTCTTTTGTTATACTAGCTATAGCAGACATCAAGCGTATAGTCTAGAGAGAGAGTCAAGTTTAATAATGATGATTGGAAGCTGGCTGGCAACCGAGGGATTAAATCATGGAATAATATGACAATTTGTGGCAATGTTTGCTGGAAATAATAATAGTAAAAAAAGAGATACACGGAAATTCCTTTTGAAGGTGGGCATGTGCATGTCCTGGTTCCTTGCAAGTGTAGTAGAAATACAGAAACATGCCAAAAAAAAGGCAACAAAAAAAGTTGAGATTGTTCTTGGAATTGATGAGCAGCAGCAGAGGTATGTATACGCTTGGCTGTGCTTTACTACTGTTGACTGCTTTTTTTGTACGCCCGAAAAAATGTGCATGCACCTGTGTGAAGTAACTTATTATTACCTCACTTTTCTCTATAATTGAAAGTCGAGAACGGCAGAAGAAAAGGATAAAATTAAAAAGATGCTAAAAAAAAGTTATCCAGCAGAGAGATGATCATGATAAGCTAACAGATGAGCCATGAAAAGGTAAGCCAGAAAAAAATAGTGTGCATCTATAGAAAACATTTTATGAATCGGGTCGTATAATTTTGTTCTGGAAAGTGAAAGCACTTTTGAAGGTAAGAAGAAGGAAGGGGAAAAAATGTTATGTAAATTTGGAGCGTTGTTGCTTGCACGCACTTTTGACTTTTTTTTTGCCTGGTGCAAAAAAGGGAAGGTTCTATCACCATTCTGAATAGGTCAAGTACAAAGTGTTCTCTCTTCTTCTTCTTCTCTCTGGTTGGTGGTGTTGAGTTGATGTCACTGATGCATAACGAGTAGCTACTTTACAACTACATTCTATTTGACTACCACAAAATCCGTAGTCTTCGAACACGTGATCAATGAATCAAAAACAGCGCTTAACGCCTTGCCTCTTTGTCGACCTTTTTGCACATTTTTCTGACATTTTTTTATTATTATCCCGACCCACTGGTGGTGGTGGTACTGGTGTTTTGTCACCATTCTAAGTTTTCCATGTTCTTGTCGGTTGACTTAACATCTCTCTACAACTACACAATGTAGAAGCTGTACGGAAAGAGAACAAGAAGTCGCACAAAGGATCTGCTCAACTAAATAGAGAAAAAAAAATGTGAGCAAGGAAGGAATTTTAGTAAAGAATTTGCTTGGGCTGCTACTGCTGCTACTACTACTACTCAATTCAGTGCTAACGGGAATAAAAAAATTCGTACTTCCTCTTCAAATAGATTTTTTTTTTGAAAAAAAGGTGAAAATGATGAAAGGCTAGAAAATTGGAGAGGTTGACAAGAATACCTACTACTACTACTACTACTACTACACGTGTGAAGGTATGCTATTATACTACTCGCAAAAAAAAATCTTGATAATATTTCAAATATCTTTACAAATTTATTTTCTCAGAGCACACACACAAGCAAAGCTCAGTCAGTTTGAAACCGATGCTTGTGAACGAATGTAGGTATGTATGTACACAAGTACCACTACTACTCTTTTTCGTTTTCTTCTTGGCTCTTCTCTGCCATTTCGAACTTTAGCAAAAAATTGTGTGTCTTTATGGCTACGTGCACATATAACAGGATAAATCCATTTACACATTTCGGCATTTAGAATGGACCCAACCTGCCGGAATTTTTTGGATGGTTGCACTCAACCTGTAAACAAGACTGTAGGCATGCATTACATTACATGTCTTCTCTCCATCTCCAGCTAGTAGTACCTTTGATCTGTATTCAACTCTCAGAGTGCACATTGTACAATTTTTTGTGTGCCTGCGAGAGAGAACCTGAACCTGACTGTCTACCACCACCACCACGCAATTGGATTTGCGAGGCGAATGTATATATACGCGATGCATTTAAGGAAAAAGTTCTTCTTGGAAAAAAAAAGTTACAACGAGTTCCTTTTTTTGTCAAGTGTGGAAAAGAGGAAACAGGAGTCTATACTTTGTTGGATGGAGCAACAGGGTTATATTTTTTATTTACTGACTGCTCTGCTCAAACAAAATTTGGAAAAGCGTTCTTCAACAATTATTGTTATAATTATTATTATTTGCACGTAAATCTGGTACACTTTTCTTCAGCTTTCATTGTTTACTTTATAGCAAAATGTGTGCTCACTCACACAAGCAGGTGAAGAGGTATGCACTTGCTTCAATAATTAATTACACACTTTTCTACTAGGCCATCATCATCATCATCATCACGAGGAAGACTAGCTTAACCGTAGCTTTTGTAAAACTTGCCATATTTTATTTCAACCTGACATCAATTTCCTGTCTAATTATATAGCTTTAAAAAAATTCAGATATTATCAAAAAGTCGTAGTCTTTTTTAGTCAGACATTTATGCTTGAACACATGTCATAAATATCTTTCTCAATTTTCATTACAATATTCTCTCAGGTTGAGACTTTACTTCCTTGAACATTAAAATTATAAAGCTTTTTGCAAAATAAAAAAAAATAATCACTTGTTGGGAAATTTCACGTATATTTTCTTAATAAATTGAAGTATTCCATTCTATTTTATTTTTTTGCATGACATTTCGTTTAAATGGTGAATTTGATGCAACTCTACTTGAAAAAGACTTTCCAACTTTTTAATGCTGTCTTTGTAGCTTGTTTGTTTGCTAACTGAAGATAGATACATGAGCATAAAATAAAATAAGTCGTTGGTGTAGCTGTTCAACAGCACTTTTCCCGAGGAGAAAGACACGATGATTATTATTTTCATGCTCCTTTGTAACTGTCAGATCAGTGAAGTTGTTAGCTGTCACAAAGGACAGGAGAGCAGCAGCAGCAGCGGTTGGTCTAGCTGTTCAGCAGCACTTTTCCCGAGGAGAAAGACACGATGATTATTATTTTCATGCTCCTTTGTAACTGTCAGATCAGTGAAGTTGTTAGCTGTCACAAAGGACAGGAGAGCAGCAGCAGCGGCGGCATCAGTTTGCCTCTTCTTCTGCAGAAAATGCAGAGAGGTAGGTAGACGCGCGCTTGATTCTGTTTTCTGAGAGTGTGGATCCCAATCCATTTGTCAGTATATAAACAGTTAGTAGTGAGTTCCGTATCCGTATCTCTGCTTTCAGCACTGTTGACTGTGCGTTTACTACTGCAATCAAATAGTACACAGAAATAATAATAATAATAATAATAAAGTCAGTAATATTTTCACCGTCAACCAACAAGAATACGTTGTAAAGTTCAAAGAAGCTCCCTGGTGAGTCAGACAAGCAAATGATTCCAAGGAAAGAATTGTTTGGATGGATGATGATGGTTATATATCCTGTGTGTGAAGTAGCTCGTTTGTAAGTCGTTCGGATTATGTCCGTTATATCATATGCAATCTATAATAATAATAATAATAATAACAGGGGTTGGCATATATTCTACTGCAACACGCTGCTGCTGCTGCTGCAGACCAAGATAAGTATATACCCATATTTATTTTTTATCTGTCCGTATGATTTTCTATATAATTCAAATTGAATTAGGTATTTGCAAAATGCAAAACTCGGAAAATATATATAATATTTTTTTTTCGCTGTATAACTAACTATAACTTTTCAAATAATAATATATAGAAAGGTAAGTCAAGCACCTACGCAAACTCGGTGGTTGGTCCATTCACTCAATATATTTACCCACTAAAAAAAATTCTACCAAGCATGCATACAAATCTGAAAACTCAATTCCCTGAATACAAGTTTAAAAAATCTGTTCCTTTTTTCTATCATTCTGATATTTAATAGGCATTTAAACTTATGCAGAGAAGTATATTATTATTACATATTAATATTATGCTGCTGCTGCTACTACTACAGATGCTTTCTTTCCCTCTTGAGTCCAGTGTGCTTAATGCTTAGCCCTTCTTGTTAGTGAGTGATGTAAAAAAAAGTCAGCTTGACTGATTTCGTCAGAAAAAAAGCTAGAGAGATGAAGAAAGGAAGAAAAGAAGAAAAAAATCCTCCTGGAGTGTGACTGACTCCTGGAGTGAAAACGAAAAGGATATATAGGTATATTTTTTGTTATGATGAATAATAATAAAAAAAAGTTATAGGCAGGGCTCGGCTTAATGTAAAGATATGTCAATGTATAAAAAAAATGATTATATGGTTCAGGGAGAAAGAGAGGGAGAGAGAGAGAGATTTATGTAAATATAACAATTTTGGTATATGTGAATGAACATGCTTACATGTGCACAGCCATGCAAGTTGGTTATTTCATCTTGTTCTCAAGGATAAAAAAATAGTTTATTGCAAAGAGAGAGAGAGAGAGAAAGATTTTAGTAGCGGAAGATGCGATATTATTGTACATATTTTGGATGGATATGCGTGAAAGCATGGCTAACAATCCAAGAGAAACGCGCTGCTTTTTTTTACTTTACTTTTATTGATATATGATTATGTTTAATCTACAGGATAGACAAGCCAAAACATGTTTGTGGGAATAAACACTCCAGAGGATTTACCTTTCCTCTCCTTTCATGCATTTTTCTTCTTTGCTCATCTCTCTCAAGCACTTTTCAAAGGACTACTGGAGAAAATATGCTCTCAAGAAGACGACTGACTCTGACTCCCTTGAAAAAACAAACCTCGACGAATACGTGTACACGCACGCTTGTGGCTTTTCATGTCAATCCAGAGACGAGAGTTTGTTAGTTATATCATGGTAATTAGTGTGTTTAAATGGAATCAGTGTTCCTTGAACAACAAGCAATATTTAAGGATGCTGCTGAGTATGGACATACAAAGAAATTTTACTATTTATTATAATTTGACGATTTACAGCGGCAGCGTGCATCATCATCATCGTCGCAAAATTGCAAAAAAAACTAAATTCAACTCTACTTCCAATTATCATGTGTAAATAGAAACGCTCTCAAATAAATTGGAGAGGAAAAAGTCATCGTCATCAACTTTATATTTCCACCTATTTGCATAATATGCCCCTCTAACTTGGGGTTACGCTTTATACAATTTTTATTACTTTGGAACGGCGTTTAACTTTTACTCTATATTTTACATGCATATCACTGTACCTTTTTTCTCTATTTATTTAACACTATATGTAAACATGCAACGCTATTATTATTATGAGTAAGATGTTTGACAAAAGCAAATAATGTTTGAATTGTTTTAAGTCATTTTATTCATATGAAAAGCAAACGAGGATTTATAGTCAATGTTATTACACGCATATATTATATAAATAAATACATAAAGGACCCCAACTAACTGGCGCTTTGCTTTGTGTATTAAAATCCTTTTGTTTCTCCAGAGATTTGAGCGTTCACAAAGTAAACCCCTTTTACATGTTTAATTATTCAAACAGAATACTATTATTATTATCATCATTATTAATTAATGCACAGCAGCAGCACATGTTCATAAATTTTAAATGGGCACGCAAATAATAGACTCCATTGTTTGCTTTGAAAGGAGAAGAGGAAAGCCGTTTTTTGGAGTTTCCGTGAATGTATTTTTGCTTCTGACAAAAATAGGTCGCGCAGTACTAACTAATGGACTACATTTTATGTACGATGTAATGTTATTGCTATCATATTTATGCCATTGGCTTTTCTGGTTTGGTAACAACGCAAAAAACTTTAAAAAATTATATAACTCACATGTACATCTCCGTATTTTACAAAATACGGAGATGTTTCATTATGATTTATTTATAATGTTCTTCAGCATTCTACTCTCTAAACTACTACTTTAGTGTAAAATATTAAAAATAGAAATGTTAAGACGACTTGTAATCAAGATAACAAAACACATGCCACCACTACTCTCCTCAAATCCAATTTATAAGATTGTGGTGGCGAGCATTATTGAAAGTTAAAAACTCAACTCAGCTACACAGTCTCGACCCCAACCTCATCTCCGGTGATTTTTGCAGCCAATTCGTTAAAGTCACGGGTTATAACGTACGCTATTTGACTTTATATATATATATTTGATGTAAATCTGAATGANGCCAATTCGTTAAAGTCACGGGTTATAACGTACGCTATTTGACTTTATATATATATATTTGATGTAAATCTGAATGAGTGTGAGTAATATCCGCCTCGCCAAAAATCTTTTGTGTTTCCTTCCTCCCACCACCGCACCACCACACCACCAAGTCTCACCACAGTTTTGACGAGCAGCAGATTTGAATGATATTTGACAAGTGGCTTTCACTTGATGATGAAAATCAATTGCGCAGAGGTGCCTGCCTTCTTTTCACTTTTCCATTATTCTCCATTTAATCCCACTTTTTCTGAATTTCTGAAAGGAGACTACGTCAGTTTATTTTGCGAGGGGCAAAGTTGTCTGTATAATTTAGATTTGAGATGAAAAAAAGTCAGCAGAGTGAAAGCAAAAGAAAATAATGTATGCAAAATATAATGCTCTGGTAGTAGTAAAGCTACCAAAAATTCATTTGAATTATTTACATTACAAATCCAATGATTTTTTTATACCGATGCTTTTTTATGTAGAGCTGTGCCATTTTATTTCAAGGACAAAGTCGACCGAGATGAAAGATACCTAGTATACGAGTACCTATATGTTTAAGGTAGGTATATTTTCCGACAGGTAGTAGTATGCTTTCAAAAATTCGTCAATTGACAAGCAAATTTGTTTACTGCTTTTTGCGGTAAGCCAATTTTCAAGTTTTTACGCTGCTTTCATCTCGCTAATTGGTGTTGAAAAATAAAATGACTTGCAAACACTTTTTAATTCTGTCAAAAAGACATGTTTACTGAAGAAAGTGGTTTCATTAAGAACTGGAATGCTTTTGATTTGGTTTACTTTTAGATGGAGCAATGTTCATCAGCTTGCTAATTATCTCCAGCATCACCTGAAAGAAAAATATATTCTGGTAAAGTCACCTGTAAAATTTTGTTGCGAGTTTTATTTATTATTTTTTATAGACCAGAGGGGATTCCCGCCTCATTAAACACCTACTTCATCCGCTCCACCACCAATAGCATTAAGTCTTCCATCCAAGAGGATCCGAGAAATAAACATGTCCCTTGTGTATCCTTTGCCTCCCCAAAACTGCAAACAAGAGTCAGCCACTGAGCGACTCAACCTTCCTAATTTTAATTTCGCCATAGATGCCAGCCTGGTAACGTCTTCCTCACCTACCATCATATCTGCCCGAAAAAGCATAGGTATACATATCAAACACCAAATGTACTCATAATTCAATCTTCCTAATTTTAATTTCGCCATAGATGCCAGCCTGGTAACGTCTTCCTCACCTACCATCATATCTGCCCGAAAAAGCATAGGTATACATATCAAACACCAAATGTACACATAATAGTAGTCACCCATTTAATTTAATTTACACTGTACAATCATTTACATACAACATAAAACAAACAAATTTTCCCAACAATCCAACAATAATAAATAAATATTGTACTTAATCATTTGAATGAATGAACTATGAGCCACCACCAGTTTTGCATATAGCAAAAGTACATAATAACATTGCTCACAAACAAACAGTTTTTTTTGTATATTTCCTTTCCATCAGTTGGGTAAAAAAAATAATAATCTCTGATGATGGATGATCTAGTCAGATTTCAAGAGTAGTACTTTCTCCAACTAGTTATGTGCTCACTTTGCATTTCTTTCTTTATGTTATAAAAAATACCAAACAAGTTCTGACTTGCTTGACATTTATTTATTACGGTGCGGTGTTTTTACGGTGAACAATTTATTCATGTTCAACGCGTGTGAAACGTGTGTGGAGTGGAGTGAAAAGAAACGGTGAAGTCGTGCCCACCGTTTGCTTACAGTCGTGGCATCTCTCTGCGTAAAAATGACTTATCAACAACCATACACGTTCTATTAGAACCGAGTTTACGGTTCCAGAGCGTGGATGAAAAAGTAAATAGCTCTTCTAAGATAAAGCGACATGTGACAAGGATGAACCGTTCATCATGAGCGTTCAACAGTAATATTTTTCTCGTAGTTCAATCAACCTTGATTACTTGTACAAATGACTCAAAATAATAAAATTCCTCTTCTGGTGCTCTTACCAACTGCCTTATACGTTATCGCTCTCAGTGTTTCAATCTCTGTAGCCAACTCCGCCAACCGGAAGTACACAACTTGGTTGTCCAAAACGGACTTTCCATCAACCTCCCTTTGTCGTGTGTAGTCTATTGTTTCACTGATGCAATTGTCCAAAACCCGTAAATTACACAGAACCATTCCCAAACGCTCTTCTTGAAACTGAATGTAAAAATAAAGCACAACAGCTACTTTATATTTTTTTCACATTTATTTTTATAAAATTGTTGTAGAGCATTGATAAATATTTTGCTTTGTCATCATCGCACCTGAAGCATTTGATAGAAAAAGCCGGCTCCTTCATCTCCAATGACATTTGACACAGGAACGCGCACATTATCGAAAAATAGTTGAGCCGTGTCTGAGTTCATTATCACACCTGCAACATTTGATAGAAAAAGCCGGCTCCTTCATCTCCAATGACATTTGACACAGGAACGCGCACATTATCGAAAAATAGTTGAGCCGTGTCTGAGGAGTTCCATCCGATTTTGTGGATTTTAACTCTTTGTATACCTGTGCTCGAAATACCCCGCGTTAGTCAATCGTTAAACAACTTTAACGGATACTACTACATTAACTACCTACCTTTCAAATGCAAGATCGTACAGCAGTTGTCTTTTGAACATAATCAACTAGCATGCGATATTCTTTCAAGTTTAGGTTTTAAAATTGATAAACTTGACCGTGACTAAATTTTGTACATATTTTTTGTAGGCATATACATACTTTTATTTGAGAAACATCCGACCCTGCGTGAGGCTCAGTGACACCAAGGCAGGCCAGCATGTCACCGGCTATTGAAGGCACCAGAAATTCATTTTTCAGGGCATCACTACCAAATCTGCAAAAAATTATGTAGCATTCTCATTGCTTAGACACAGTTTGCTAAATGTCTGCGCAGCTTTACATTGTATCCCTTACTCCATGTCATTGAATCAAATACCTGGTCAATGCTGGTAAAGTTATTTCCGTGTGTCCAACAATACAGGCACAAGGACCTGCGGCTGGCACTTCACCAAATGTTTCCAAGTACGCCGCTTGGTATTTGTAGTTTAAACCACGACCCCCATACTCTATTCGTTAAAGTAATTATTGTAGTTTTTAAAATTAAAAAAATGTGTTTGTTTTTGTATTTTGGTCTTGTGTAAATGTAGACCTGCTGGAAATCGTATTCCAAGAAGACCTTCCTTTCCAAGGATTTTAATAAGTTTGTGTGTTGGGGTCTGTTCATTGGCTTCCCATTCATTAACGAATGGATTTACTTCAGTGTCCAGGATCTGTTGTAATTTAAACAATAGTTCTGTTTCTGTTGCTAAAAAAATCTACAGTTTCCGAAATGCTGTAGAAATCTTACTTGTCTCAACTGTTGTTGGATTAACTTTTGTTCATCATTATAAAATGCATCCGACAAGGGTGAAGTATAGGAGCTTGACAAATTTGCCGCTGCTGAAGTAGCAGTAAGGGACTTTGCACACTGCAACAGTTTTGAAACTTTTAATTTTCTTAACATCATGAACACTTTTAATGTTTACATTCGACTTTATTGACTCTTTTGATTTGAATACACAGACAGATGAATACTGTTTTTATTTCATGGTGTTATCATCTTTAATTGAAACAACATGATAACATGTATAGGGTTAATTTCATAAAGAGATTATTAATTTTGTGCAAGCAATGTGCAAATTGCGAATATTTAGATTCACGTACAAATTTGCTGAAAATGTTTCGTCCTCAGTTGTCATTCAACCTGTACTGTCAGAAGAATAATGAACATGTGCAATTATGATGACTCTCATATGGCATCATAAAAAAGTCTTCATTGGCTACTTACTACTACATAGCTATATAGCGTACCAGAAGAACGAACAAACTTATTATGCATTTATATACCTACATTTTAAACAGAAATCTTCTCAGAGGCAACTCGTATCTCGTAAATGTAATTTCTCTTTTTAGATGAAATTTTAGTTACAACATGTTTATGTCAACTATATAAGTAGGCATATATATCAGTTTGCAAAATCTCACAATTTTTTGCAAGCATACTTAGAGGTCGGAAAAAGTACATTAATTTATCCGAGTCTGCATAGACAAGTTAATAATGATTCATACAACTGCAAAAATAACACTTACTTATCGATTCATTTTTAATCTTATTTCATTCTTACAACAACTTATGGTTATTGAAATTGTCTAATTATTGAGCAAATTTTGATATTTAAAGTACAAATTCTTGGCACAATTATTATTAAAATTCAAATTTCTGCACACATGCATGCATACAACACAACTCCATATTAAGGACCTTTATATGCCCATGTAACAATGTATTATGTAGCATGCGTATTGCGTATATGCTTTCAGCTGTTATTTGGTGCATTGTTTGCTTGTAAACAAGAACATCCATTCCATCTGATCACATAAATAATGTTATTCTGTTGACTTTGCATGTATCACTTTTGCTGCAAAAGTTTTGCTGTTTGACTGGTACAATTAGTGCAATTCATATTTCATTCTGAGTAAAAAATAATAATTAGTTTGAACATTTTGTGTGTGTGCTATTAGTTAGCATTATGAAGCGACGAAATACTCGAAATAGTAGTACGCTCAATCTAGGCAACTTGACAGATGTCAAAGTTGAACTGGACGACGAACCTTCCACCACCAGCTTTAATACTCCATTTGCGTCATCTCAAGATTCAGTTTGTTACATTTGTTTGCAAAATATTTTGGCGAGGAGAAGTCGTGAAGTAACAGTAACAGATATTTATTTGTCGCGTGAAAACTTTAAGACGGAACATGGATTGGATGAAATCAGACGCGAAGAATGTAGTGATGTTGACCTACCTGAGAAGGATTTGTATCGTCGTTTCAGCAATTTTTGTATTCAGTATTTGAAGGTTGATCCGACCTCTGTTCGGTTTTTGGAGGATGCAGAAAAGGAGTCTGTGGAAATTCCACAGCAGTTGTTTTGCAGGAACTGCAAGGAACTTGTTAGGTGTGCCTTAAAGATATATGCGGAGTGGAATGAATTGAAAGTAAAGTTACTTGGAACTGTGAACCAACTGGGAGTGATAACTAGTCAGTCCTACAACCAGCGGGATTGTACAGCCATTATTATCAACGATGACGTGCGGTCCTTCAGAGAACAATTTGAGAATAATTGTAATTTGTTGATTAATTTTAAAATACAAACTTTATGTATTGGAATGGTCCTATTTATGTACAATAAGTACTGTTTTTAATGTTCTTAAGGTTTTACAAAAGCTCAGATAATCCAGCCAGTAATTCAACTTGCATCGGCAGAAATAATTGAGCAGCCGGAGGCAGCATCTCTTTCCTCATCAATAATTAATCATGACAAATTAAACGATAAACATTTTATTCAAGACTACAACACCAAGATCACTACACGCAAGAGAAGGAATCAACCGCCGGAACGAAGTCAAGCAATTCCAGATGATAATGATGACAATGACAACGAACATTATTTATCTTATGATTCCCAGGATGATGACACATGGTCACCTCCCCCGCCAGCTACAAAGAAAACCAGATTAATAAACCGAAACAGGTCTTCCAAAATAGGGATTAAAAATAGAACCAGACGAATTGTAAAACGGAAAATCCTCCCTCGAAAACGGATTGCAAGCAGCAGTAGTTCCAAACACATAGAATCTGAAAAGGTCAGCGAGGGTAAAGGAATCAGAAAATTGCCCCGGTCCCCGTACCTTTATAATTGCTCTGAATGCAATATGAAATTCAAGAGGAAGGCACTCTTTATACAACATAACTTAAAGGTGCACGAAGGGATCGACTTGGAAAAATATCTGGAGTGTAGCATTTGTCAGGAAAAACAGGAGGATATTATAGTTCTTCAAAAACATTTGAAAAGTCAGCATGATGATGATGATGACTGTCCAGAAGAAGAAGAAGACGAGAAAAGAAATTTTTTTTGTGTTCATTGCACGGTTAGTACCGCTTTTGCCACCGCCCAACTCAGAGATCTTCATATGCTTATAGACCATCCCAAATGTCCCCACATTTTGTGCGAAGTAGACCAGTGCAGAGAGAAATTTTTGTCTGTGGCAGATTACTGCAATCATTTATTAAACTATCACGCATCATCATCATCTAACGATTCAATTCATTATTGTGAGAAGTGTGGGCGTGGATTTTTGAGTTTTCAACATTGCGAGTTGCATAAATTATACCACTTGAAAAAAAATGCAGAGGGCTTCCACATTTGTCCAATTTAGCAGTGTGGGCGTGGATTTTTGAGTTTTCAACATTGCGAGTTGCATAAATTATACCACTTGAAAAAAAATGCAGAGGGCTTCCACATTTGTCCGATTCAAGAATGTAGGGAAAACGAAAATAAGTATAAACACGCGGATAAGTTGGTCAACCATTACAATCAAAAACATGTCGCTGGACCAAACCGGGTGCAGTTGCATCGTTGTGATTTGTGTAAAGTTTCGCCTTGCTTTATTTTCCGGAAGGATCTGTCCGTTCATCAAAGGATCAATCACGCAAAAAGGTTCCAATGCAAATTTTGTGGAATGTTTTTCCTCGGACAGAATGCGCTGACAGTTCACCAGTTCAACAAACATCCGAATGACTGCAAGGGCACTCTCATTTTGTCCAAGCGGCAAAGTGGCCTGGAGCTTGCTGAGGAGGAACCACCTCCAATAATTATGGATATCTCTCAAATGGAGCATGGTGAAAGTAGCAACATTACTGGAGACGGAAATAATAATGGTGAACTTGACCTAGTTTTGTATCGAACCTGTCCCTACTGCACCAAGAAATTTGTAACTTTTAAGGAAATGGAGAAGCACAAGGCGACTGAGCACAAAATTCAAACTACTGCCGGTATCGCTAATAATAAGCAGGTTCAATGTGAGGTATGCGGGGCGACGCTGGCCAAAGCTCGGTTAGCCCGACACATGCTAAACCATAAAGAACCCGAGCTTGCCTGTCCTTATCCATCCTGTCCAAGGAGATTTAGACGCAAGGACAATGTTTTAATGCACGTCAAGAAGTGCCACGATCGCAAGGAATCTGAGCGGGAATTTGTGTGTGACACTTGTGGCAAGCGGTACTTGTCCGCGGGAATCCTTAATCGGCACGTGAAGGAGCAGCACAAGAAGCTCTACAGTTGTCATCTCTGTCCCAAAAAGTTTAATTCGACTGGGAAGACCATTGAGCATTTGTGGACATTTCATACCGATGAAAAGTTTCAGTGTAAGTGGTGCCCGAATGAGTACACTTGGCTGGTGAAACTGAAAGGTCACGTGAAGAAGAAGCATCCGGAAGAAGCACATTTACTTTCCACCTTTTACAGCTACTCGTCAAAACCAACAACGTACAAAAATATTATTGAACAGACGAAGGAAGAGGTGGTAGAGGCAGCAGCAGAGTCTGGCGTTGATGAAGTCGTGTAACTTAACTTTAACGAGCAAGTAACCGTTTTATCAACAGCAACAACCTCACAATGCTGTATACTACGTGACATTGAACAGTTTTTTATGATCACTGCAACTGTCTTGTAAACAATGA
>JAHZMT010001767.1:0-10776 GCA_027743785.1 Sinhomidia bicolor | reverse complement strand
AATGAATATGCAAGGCTTTAAAAACATAATTCACAACAAGCATGATTACCGGTTGTTGATCGTTTACTTGAAAATCGGACAAGAAAATCGTTAAATGCAGTAATAATCAGGTAGCATTGATTAATGATTTTCCAATGCAATAGCACCCAGTTTGCCAACTGAACACGGTCACAGAAGAAAAAAATACGTTGTTTGTTGTCATTGCCATGGATACGCTATAAAATGATGTATGCATATAATTCTTTTTTTACATTTTCTCTAGTTAAAAGTCATTGGCATTGGCAGTATCTTTTTTTATAATTGCAAAAGTAATTGTTGCAAACATGCGTAAATAAATACATTACTTACAATTAACAGAGAAGCATTATTACACAGCGCAACCGCTATCTAATGATAATTAGCAAAATTTGGATGGAACTCTGTGCAAATTATTGAACAGGTACCAAATTCACGCATTGCTACGAGTCAAGTGCCGACAAAGAAAAATACATGGCGCATTAGAATCTGAGGAATGGTGCTGTTGGCCTATTGATGATTTTACGATGATGACGATGCTCAAGATCACCTTCAAAACCAACGCAAAAAACGTCAACAAAATTCTTAGATATCTATGAGGTAAAGTTGAAACCCCTGTGGTGGTGGTGATGGTGGTGGTAGTGCTTTTTTTGCAATACCCAGGCAGAGGCAAGCGATTAATATGCTGATGAGATGACGGTATAGCGTAGGGGAGTAGTGGTGGTGATGGTGGTGGTTGTTGTTGGGATTAGAAAATAGAAACAAAAAGAAACGTGGCAATCAACTCGCATTTTAGATAAAGATCTCCATCCGATCTCTTCAATATCTCATTGTTGTTTTGCATCGTCATCATCATCGCTGTGCGATTATATAACTGCAAGAGATTGACAAAAAGATTTTGAAAATGAAATTAGGCTTTATATTTGTAGCACTGGTTTGCGTATCGTATTGTGCAGACCATGTACTCGCCGCTGTGCTCGATCCGATTGTAGAAATTAAACAGGGAAAAATTAGCGGAAAACTTGCAGAGTCACGAAATGGGAGGAAATTTGTGAAGTATCTTGGTATTCCATATGCACAAAAACCACAACGCTTTCAAGTAAAGCTGTTATTTCCTTGGGATTTTAAATTTTTACTATGCATTCTCTATTTTTAAATAATAATTCTAAAATTATGATGGTTTTTTAAAATAGGAAGCCGGCCCACCTGAAAAATGGGACGGTTTAAGAGACGGCTCAAAATTTGGCTCTCCATGTGTCCAATTTGACAGGAAAACCAAGGGCGTAATAGGTGCTGAAGACTGTCTATTTTTAAATATGTAAGTAAATAAGTTGACTTGATAACTCCAACAGAGTCTGTCCACTGTCCACTTACATAATTGAAATGTCCAGTTAATTAAAAATTAAATAAAACGTTTCTAGTTATACCCCGATTCTCCCACTGGTTGCATTGCCAACAACCACGGCCAAGCCTGGAACAGCATTATCATCAGCAAAAGCTCCTCCAATACCTCCAAGAGCATTTAGAAAGGTTCCAGTTTTAGTATACATCCATGGAGGTTCCTTTGTGTCACAGAGTGGACAAATTTTTGGTGCCAAATACTTTCTTGATGAGNCCAGAAAGGTTCCAGTTTTAGTATACATCCATGGAGGTTCCTTTGTGTCACAGAGTGGACAAATTTTTGGTGCCAAATACTTTCTTGATGAGGATGTCCTCCTTGTCACTTTAAACTACCGGCTTGGCGCACTCGGCTTCCTCAGTAGTGGGGACAGTGATAGCATCGCCAACTTGGGATTGCGGGATCAGATATTGGCTTTGAAATGGATTAAAGAGAATATCGAAAGATTTGGGGGTGACGCCAGTCGTGTAACTCTGGTGGGAGGCAGCGCTGGCGGAGCCATGGCCAACTATCTCATGTTATCACCAATGGCACAGGGCTTATTTGCCAGTGTCATTTCACAAAGCGGCAACGCTATTTGTCCCTGGGTCATTGTCCGTAATCCTGCAAAGGTTTTTCATAAATTGGCAGGAAAATTGAATTTGCCCCACAACGGGAAAATCAAGTAAGGACATTCTCACTTGTGTCAAAGGTAAGAGCTTGAAAGACATTGAAATTGCTCGAGTGGCACTCCAAGGCTTTACCGAAGATCCCCCAGTACCTTTTGCCCCTGTTGTGGAGAAATGGGTTCAGCAAAAAGATAAGGCTGTAATTCCCGAGTCGCCCCAACAGCTAATTAGCCAAGGTAGGGCAGCTCGTATCCCATGGTTAACTGGGTATAATTCCTTAAACGGTCTAAACTTGGCCGTTGCCAGTATTTTGACCACACCAAAACGCTTAGAACTGCTGAACAAAGACTGGATGAAGCTAGCTCCTCTCATTTTTCACTACAGTCAAACCGCTCCCCAGCCTGACAAAGTGAGCGAACAAATTCGCCAATACTACTTTGGCAATGGAGCCATCAACGAGGCAAACAAGGAAAAGTTGGTAATTGCCCTAACAGATCGAAACTTTATTAGTTGCACCGCCGAGGCCGCAATTGCACAAGCAAAGTTTTCCCCAGTTTACCTCTACACGCTTAGTTACCAAGGAGCCAACAGCTTTTTAGACGAGTGGGGAGTTCGAGATGCGGTGAAAATGCGCGGAGTTGTTCACAACGACGAGCTACCTTTTCTATTTAATGTGGGATTTGACAGCTTAAAGGAATTAAAAAAGGGGGATAAAGTTACCCCATTTTCTGAGAAAATGGTCAAGATTTGGGCAGAATTTGCAAAAACAGGGAAACCAGGAGAACGCATCGGTAACACAGAGTTTGATTGGACACCAGTTCTTCCCAGTCAAACTTCTTCGAACCTAAAATGGTATCAATTAGACAGCATGGCGCAAAGTTTGGCAAGCACCATTCCTTCACCCACATTTAAATTTTGGGAAAACCTTGATCTTGGTCAAGAGGAAGGCTACTTGAGAAGTCACAAGGACAATGGAAAAATCACGGTTGGATATACAATTACAGAGAAGCCAAAACCAGGTCCAATTACACAATCTCCATCCAAGTCTGCTATTCCTCTTAGTCCATTAAAGCCAACCCCAGGAACTGCAGCAACATATGCGAGCAAAACCCAGGGTGCTGCTGCAGCTGGAACTGGAGCACAAAAGCTAGGTCCAAACATATCCCAAGGTTTAACTTACGGTCTCTCTCCTATGGAGTCTCCATCTCTTGCGGTAGCATCATCCTCCACAACAACAACAACAACAACCACCACAACGGCAAAGCCAACGAGCAAAGCTACAACATCTGCACCAAAATCCGTCGCTACCAGCAGCAGTACGACAACAACAACAACTACTACAAAAAAGCCGTCAAGCTCTTCTGAAGTGCCACCCGCAATTGGTGCAGTTTTCAAGGACGATGATCCCTATTCTAGCACCACAACAACAACTACAAAGAAGCCAGGATTCTTTTCAAAGGTGTTTGGTGGATAATGAAAATAAATATTAATTAAATAATATACCTATGCATTTGTCACATTCAATGCAAATGCGCAAAGGCTTGTCCTTTGTATTTTAAACAATAAAACAATGGTGACGATTGACCTTAAATTTGAAGAAAATTAATTTCCAATGATAATTTATTTCATATGAAGGTCAGTGAAATGAAAAAAAGCATTTTTCACAATAAGCTGCATATTCATCAAACCAGTTTTCATTCTCTTGCATACTTGTGCATAATTAAATATGACATTAATAAAAAATTCATTCGCTTTTTTGTTCAGCGTCGTATTATTTCTTTGCGATTTGGCCAAGTTTAGTGTTAATGGCAACCCAAACGGGAGAGTAGTGAGCCTTCCCCAGGGTCTCGTCAAGGGACGTTTATCAGAAACCAGAAATGGGTCCTACTTTATGGAGTACATGGGGATACCGTACGCTACGTACAATGATCGATTTAAAAGGGCTTACTTTCCACCACCACCACTTTCCGACAACCATCACGATGGCACTTTTCGACGTGACCCTTGTTATCAAATGAAAGGAAACATAACTATTGGAAGAGAAGGTTTGGAATATTTGTAATTTTCAAAAGATTAACATTTAAAAAAAATTCCTCTGTTCCTTTGTATTTAGATTGTCTATATTTAAATGTTGCCACACCTGCTAATCATAATAATTACTGGATGCTGAAGAATATGCCTGTCATTGTGGTCTTTCATGGTGGCTCATGGATGATCGATAGAGGAGATTGGGTTGGAGGAGACGGTGGTCAATGGGGGGCAAAGCATATGATGGATGAGAAAGTTGTGATTGTAACCGTTAACTACAGACTGGGCGTTTTTGGATTTTTCACTCTTTTCGGTTACCCAGGCCCTGCAAACCTGGGACTGAAATGGTTGATGATCATCAGAGAGCCAGTTTTAATGCATTCATGGAAAAAGTAGAATGCGATGGGGATACGAAAGATACCGCGGAAATACTGAATTGTTTGCGTAACAAGGACGCATCTGAGCTGGAATATGCAAGACAGCAGATTATGGTAGTTTTGACATACAACTAGTCATCATCAGTATCAGTGCACCTCTGCAATTTTTTGTTTAAGCAAATTTTCTTTAAGCAGCATACACATAGCGACCCCTTTTATCCGTTTGGACCAGTAGTAGAGCATTGGGTGAGATCTACACCAAGACTCCAAGTGTTCCTTCCGGATTATCCTCATAATATCCTATTAAACGCAAGCAACGAAACTTGGGGAGGCATACCAATTATGATGGGTAATCATAAAAAAGATTGGCAAATTTACCAACTAAAAAAATGAATGTTTCAATTTCGGTCATTTACAGGAGTAAACACTCAGGATGGCCTTAACTTTGTCACTGGACGTACGTAGCAATATTAAATCATAAAATGCTACATTTTTTTTAATCAACAAAATAATAATTTTCTTTGTATCTGCGCAGAATACATTTACGCTGCCGATATGAAAGATTTTTACTTTGGCAACATTAACAAATCCTACCCATCCAACTTTGGCTACGGTCTCAGCCGAGAGTTACCCGCTGCAATGGACGAAGCATCGCAAAATGAAGTGACGGAAAAAATTCGTAATTTTTACTACCCAAACGTTTCACTTGACGCGATGAAGGAACGGGCTTACTACAAAACTCACATAGACATGTACTCTCATCGCAACCACTTTCAATGCGTAAAAAATGCAGCAATTTTATATGGGAGGTGGAGCGAAATTTACCTTTATTACTGGACGCGCGCGGCTACCTCGTTTAAAAAGTGGCATGACTACGATAAACTTAGTAAAAAAAGAACAAAATTTATGCATAATACGCCACATTTATAATTAATATAATTAAAGCTAAAATTGTTATTTTATTCCACAATTTAAAAAAAATAGATTTAACAGGTCTAGCAAATGGTGACGAGGTTCATTTCCTCTTTGACAACGCAGAAAACTACGGCGACTTCTCCCTAATTCGTTATTTTCGGGACAAGCATCTCGCCTTTTCCCAAAACATGGTCAAACTGTGGATTAAATTTGCCGGGGATGGGAAGCCAGTGGATGAGTGGAAAACAATGAAGGGACAGGACAAATCCAGTTTGCAGTGGTATGAGCTGAAGGAGTCACCCAGAGTAATGATTCCCGAACCATTTACAAACTACACCGACTTTTGGGATAGTCTTAACCTTGACAATCCCAGAGAGTTACCTCCAGCCAATGAAGTATACCAGAAGGGCTTCAGCAGGAAAGACAAAGGCGAGGATGATGATGATAATGGCTTTATTTACGTGGATCTTGACAATGTGCAAAAATAAATGATGCAGTCATGAGAATATGTCTATTAATAAATCTGATTATTACATACACATATTATACATATTTCGATATTTACATATGTTACTACGCAGCTTTATACAAAAGATTATAGATGTCTGTGTGTCTGCTAGTTGGTAGTACAGGTAGTGGTTATAATAACCGGTTCCCAACTGCCAACTCCTTTTATTGCTTTTTCATGCATGGTGAGTAATGCACCAAGAAAGGAGACACTATTTAGTATACTAACAGAATGCTGTTATTATTTATAGTTGTGCACATTTACAGCGATTTTTCAAATTATTGAATTTTTATAAAAGGCAAAAAGCCATAGATAACACAGGTACCTTAACAATATATATGCCCTATTATTATTACATGCTACCAAATTAATACTACGTAAGTCTGTGCTTGTGCTGGACAACTGCTGCCATTGCATAAGAACAGGTTTTTCTCCATGAATATGACATATCTTACAAGAACTAATCTGACAGGAACAGAGAAAAAATTGAGACCGCAACAAGAAAGCAAATTAAGTGTGCTAGTAATAAAATGATGGTTTGTAAGATCACCATCATCATCATCATCATAAGAACCATAAAAAATACACTTTGGAAAGGTTATGATTGCAAAATTTGCAAGCGTTTAGTGGTGTTCTCAAATCGAAAAAATGAACTAGCAACACAACAACAACGGGTGGGCTTTTTCACCGAAATGCTTATATACCTATTTAAATGGATATTTTGAAGAGAGGCAGAGAGATAAAAAATAACATTATTCTAATTTCGTGATGTGTGCTGCTCATGACAAAGATGAGTGGACAGATAGAATATTAATCAACAATAGAAGAGCGTAAGAGCAAAAATAAGTTTTTTTATACCAAGCAAAGCTGTCAAGTCTGCTGGAGCCAAGTCTAAAGTGAAAATCGGACTTTTTTTGTGTGCGAACCAAGAGAATGAATACCATTATTCGGTTGTTGCACAAAAAAACATTGTTGCATTGAAAATCATAAAAGCGATTATGTATGCATTTTAATAGTATTATATGGCTTGTTGGTGGGCCAGTAGTAGTCAGTAGTAGTGGTGGTGGTATTGATTTGGTGGCTGTGCAAATATGGCCAATGGAAATTTAACATGGTTTTTTCATCTTTTGTATCCATGCTGGACCGGGACTGCTGGACTGAGAGTGCTGGTTTTTTTTTATGGAGATTGACATGTGAATAGCTCAATATCATTAGAAGGTCGTATTCTATACAGCCTTCTTTACACTGTTTTATTTTTTCGTGAAGAAAATGCCCCAAGGGAGAAAAAGTAAAAAAAAGTAAAGATACTTTTCATTATATTTTTTTTCCAGTCCCGATAGTAATCATACGTGATATGAGTTGAGTATTATTATTATTATATAAATGAACGCTTTGAAAAATCTCGCAGTGAATCCGTTTTTTGATTTATCTACGCAATGAACAAAATGCTAATCGTCGTAAATAATAAATGATTTTTGTTCTTCTATGACCTCCCAGTATTAGGCACTTGCTGGAGTGTTCATATATAAGCGGCGAACCCAGCTTTGGAAAGACTCACTCTCTTTTTGTCCTTTGGACTGATCTCTTTTCTGTTTACAGAATTTAGTGATCTGTTCATATCATGAAGGTATTCATTGTTCTCGCTGTTGCATTTGCCCTTGTCTACGGACAAGAGGCACCAGAGGTGGAGACTCATTACGGAAAATTGAAGGGTGCTACCGGAACGTCCAGAACTGGACGCATGTTCTATTCTTTCCATGGAATCCCATACGGAAAGGCTCCAGAGAGATTCCAAGCCCCAGAAGTACCAGCCAACTGGGAAGGCGTTAAGGATGTCACTCAACCAGCCCCCGCTTGCATCTACTTTGATCCTCTTAAGAAGGAAGTCGTTGGACAAGAGGATTGTTTGAACTTGAACGTCTACACCCCAAGATTGCCAACAGCAACCAAGGATAAGATCCTCCTTCCCGTTGTTGTCTATCTTCACCCTGGTCTCAACAGATTTGGCAGCATTGAAGATTTCAAGCCCGAGTACGCCATGGACGAAGATGCCGTCATTGTAATGGTCAACTGGAGACAGTCTGTTTTCGGATTCTTGAACACTGGTGATATGTAAGAGACACTAAGAAATTATAATATACTAATAATACTTGTTGCTTCAGATTTTCAAAAACATCTTATCATTATAATTACCAAAATTTTTATAGGTACGCTGCCGGAAACCAAGGACTTCGCGATCAAGTTCTCGCTCTCAAGTGGGTCCAACAAAACATTGAAAAATTCAGCGGAAACAAGGACAGTGTCACACTTATGGGTTCAGCCACTGGTGGTTCTGACGCTGCTCTTCATCTCACCTCTCCTCAAAGCAAGGGACTTTTCCACAAGGCCATCGCCATGGGAGGTTCCCCACTCGGTCGTCACGATTTAATTCGCAACCCAGTGAAACAAGCCAAGAAACTCGGAACCCAACTTAACTGCCCAATCGATTCCTCTTCTGCCCTTGTGTCTTGCCTCAAGACAAAGGACGCCAAGGCCATCTTGGACCAACTTAGAAAAGTTGATCTTCAGAACATCAAGATTGAGGATATTGAAGCCAAGGCATACTTTGGCCCCACCATCGACAAAATCACAGTTGAAGGACAGACTGAAAATGACCTCATCGTTCCAGATCTTCCCCTTAAGCTTTTAGCTACAGGAAAGGTCGTCAACAAGGTTCCATTCATTATTGGAGGAAATGAATACGCTGGTATCAACGCCCTTTCATCCAAAATCTTGAAGGACGAGAAACTCATGGAGAGATTGGACAAGGAATGGAATGACTTTGTAAGACTTTAGACGTCGACTCTAATCTTCCCATCTCAAATTTTCCAATCTTCAGTCTAATAGCATGTTTAATATTTTTCTTGTAGGCTCCATTGCTCTTCCTCTACAAGGATGTCGCAGAGGACAAGGATGTTGTTTCTTCAAAGCTCCGCAACTTCTACTTGGGTGACCAGAAAATCAACAAGGAATCCTTTGGAAACTTGTCCAACATCTTCATGGACAGATTCATTGGATACCCATTGGTCGTCACCGCTAAACTCTACTCCAAGTTCGCCCCCGTCTACCTCTACTATTTCAGCCATACTCCAGAGGTCACTGGATTGAAGTACTTTGGAGTCAACGAAAACTACGGAATGGCACACTTGGATGAGATGCAATACTTGTTCAAGATCAACATTGAAAAACTCCCATTCCCAGAAATCACCAAGGATCACAAAGAATACGAGCTGTCCAAGAACTTGATCAAGTTGCTCGGCTCCTTCGCTGAGACTGGGTGAGTATACCATATAAACAAAATGCTCGTTGAATAATGCTTCAAATTCAGTTTTAAAAAAACAAAATTTCGACTCTTTTGCAGCAAACCCGTCAAGACCTGGGGAGAAGGCAAGGAATGGAAGAAAAACGAGAATGGTGAACTTCCAAATTGGTACAAATTAGGACCAGACACAGAGCTTGGACCACCTCCAGAAAAGTTTGTCAAGCGTATTGGCTTCTGGACAGAGCTCTACCAGAAGGACCTTGCCAAAGAAAACGAAACTCCAGTAGTCGACAGCTTCTAAACACCTATTTTAGAAGATAGTGAGCCTTCTATAATTATTCTGTTTCCTTTGTAGTATTTCTAGTATTTTCTAATCAATGTACAAATTTTAAGAGAAAAAAAATCAGTGCCTTGAAAACCTGTTCCACAACGTTTCCTTTTATCACAACCTTCTTATGAAAAAAATCAATAAAAATCAACTGATTTAATTTATGAATGGATGGTTATCGTTATTTCTTCATTTGATGCATAAGAAAATGCCATTAAAATGATTAAAATAATGTCATTTTTGAAAGCAATGCAAACAAAGTGCACGAATTATTATTTAAATCCTTTTTATTGTAGATATACAAGTAATTAATAATATAGACGATTTCCTAGTCTCAGCAGCATAACATAATTTAATATTCTCATACCGAGTAGTAATTTTTTTTTATACACAGTTACGGTACAACATTTTTATTCACAATTTAAATATGCTTTTTCTCAAATTGAATACAATACAATGGTCTACTTACTCACACACTAGGTTTTTTTCTAACAATTTAGAGTAAATTTAACAACTGTTTCTATTTTTAATACAATAATTAAAACTTTACAGAGAAAAAGGAAAGAAACGTCTACATATTATTATTTTGTTCTAGAGCACATTCTAACATTTTTTAATAATATACAGCACATCAATATAATCAGTGACAAATTTTCACCGTGCAATAATTACTTGAAATTTGGAAATGTTGGGAATAACAATTCAAAAACAAAAAAATAAATAGTAATGTTTACGGACCAAGTTATAACATCACAATACACACAAATATTTTTTTTTGAAATTATGTAGTCAATTAAATGTAAGTATACTTACTTTTTTATTAATCTTAAAAAGTATAGTTAAGTACAATGATTATTACTAAGTATTAGTAGTATCAACATCGTCATGTATGATATGTCTTGTTGAAGTGAATCATCTTCATTTAAAATACTTATTACACTTACGAATTATTATATAGTATTAAGATAAAAATTCAACAATTACCGTTGTGATTTATTTATTTTCTGTTCAAGGAGCTTTACGAATAATTTCAAATCACACGCATATTTTTTTCAAAAAGAAAAACAAATTAAGAAACAGAACCATAATTGAATATGATGCTGTTCCCTGCTATGTAAACCATATAAACAAGTTTTCCAGTACTTTTCCCCTTTTTTAGAAAATAGAACTTTTATTTCAAAATTTTGATATAGTAGGTAACCCGGGTACCACTTTCTTTTTCTTTAAATATCCAATGTCGTTATATCTTGTTGTTGTAATTGTTTTTGCTAAATACTGTACATCAACGAAAAAAATA